>PVKA01021152.1:0-39123 GCA_004027165.1 Ctenomys sociabilis | reverse complement strand
TTTTAATCCTGAGAGAAATGAAAATTGAACTATGTTTTTCCTTTCCCTTTTTATATTTTTTTCATTTTATGATAAGGCAATAGATAAATGGGGAGAAGTACAAATAATTCCTCAAATTACCTATTCCATCATTTCAAAAATATTATAATATATATATATATATATATGCTAATTGGGTTCATTTGTATAACTAGTTTCTCTTTATTGAAAAGTAAGTTTTGTGCTACTATCTATTTGCTTTTCTTTTTTGACAGACTGAATCTTTTTTCATCTTTTCCTTGAACTATCTTTTAAAAGTACCTACAACAAAAACATAGTAAGGTTTCTGGCAGTTATAACTAGAAAAATCTGACAAAATATAATTAGGAATGAAGAATAACAGAAGAACAGGTTTGTAACCATGCCCTGAAATCTTTTTCCTTCCAGTGCAGCTCTCATTGTCCAGAGCCCCTGGTAGGGGTAAGAGACCAGGGTGAACCCACCCCTTACCTAACAGAACACACTGTTGAGGGACAGACATGATCAGTCAAGAGCGATGACACAGACAGCAAGCTAGAAGGTCTGATAAGGCCATCAGGAAAAGAAAAGCGAGCTCCGAGAATAAAAAACAGGAGGTCGAAGGAGATTTCCCTAACCTGCAATTTTCAGGACAGGATGTTTCCAAAGGACCTGAGGCAGGAAGGAGGGAAATCCATTCAAGAATCGAAAGAATATGTGCAGCAAAAGGGGAATACAAAGTAGCGTGAAATGAAGGCAACAGCTTAATTAGCCATTGAATCCTCTGAAGGGAAAGAAGAAATGCAAAGTAGTTTACATGTGAACTTTAAGAAAAATTCCATTCATGTATATTTATATGAAGCAAAAGAAATCAATGAAGAAAAAATGTTTTTAATGAAGATATGAGAGGTTGAAAAAACACAAGATAGGAAAGGAGGGTAAGGAATCACAGAAAATTATGGAGAGACAATTGACACTTACCAATGTAAGTTCCAGTTACCTTACAAATCATAGACCCCAGGTCTCCGTTCACATGATCTAGCTTTAGACCATACCTAACAAGCACATGTGTTAATATCCAAGCATATATTAACATTCAATTTTTAGAATACGGTTTTTGTCTTTTAAAATATCTCATTTCAGAATATGCATCAGGATAGAAACTTGCTACAACAAAAGCTTCTGTAAAACAAAACTGGTTCCAAGACGTCACTGAACATATTTAAATAAACATAAGAGTAACATGTTTTGTAATTAACTTTGATATCCCCATTATTTCTTTTAAAGAGTTCAAAATACTGTTCGTGAAACAATGTTTGATAATGATAGTTCTCAAAGCATGTTTCTCGCAATAGCCTCTATACTGGTTTATAACATACTACATGGGGACAGAGTAGGATATAAGGTATATGTTATAAAACCAACTTAACAGTAGACAAAAAACTATACTTATAAATTGCCTATTAATCCTCAAAGAAATGAAAACAGCTATTGTTAAAAAGTACCTACAATATAAAAGTTATGCCTAAAGTATCTTGAGGTTATAACTAGAAACTCTAACAAAATATAATTAGGAATATTATAACAATATAAATGAATGCTAACTTACCTTATAAATATCATAAGTTATGCTGCATGAGAAATCATTTATCTATACAGCTTTATTATTTAAATTTAGTAGGATTATATCTGCTACTTATTTTTATAAAGAAAATTAATTACTTACAAATCATCAGATTGTGATTTAAGAAGCTCACAGGGCATTCCTCCAGCATAAACTCTGTATAAACATTTTTAAAAACATTGTTATGTTTAATCAATTGTTTTAAAATATCTTCCTCCTAGGAAATTCAATGGCCACTTTAAATGTTTTCTCTTTCAATTATTATTATCTGTCACTCATTCCTTCAACAAAAGTCTATGGACTAGAGCCAGGGAAATGGCTCAGTAGAATAAGTGCTTGCCTGGCAAGCTCAAGAGCCTGAGTTCAATCCCTGGTTCCACAAAGAAAAAGTCTATGGACCATTTTACTTCAGGAAGGAGACTAATAAATATGATAATCATAACATCTGTTTGTTAGAAAGTGCTAAATATACAGGAAAACCTAGATACTGGATTTATCTGCTTACATTTCAATCAATTTGAATAAAAACAATATTTGTAGTAAGATTCAAAAGTTGTTGACTTGAGCCTTTCACTGCTCAGCATATTAATATGGCTTCACTTTTTATACTTTTTTTTATACTTTACTGCCAGATGGGTAAGATAAAGCAAGACCTATATAACAAGAAATGTAACTTTTGTGTCTGACAAGTTCAGTCAAATCCCCTCAGGATTACAGCAGTTTGTACATCCTTTGTCAGTGTCAGCTATGTGGATGAGTCATGGCCATTTGCTCCCTGTGAAAGCTTGAGAGAATGTTTTCTCTCTAGGTGACTCTCCTTAGGTGCATTAAACATTTTTGGTCACATTCTTCTGTGGCCCCATAATCTCCTTGATCAGAAAATTTGGTACACAACTGAATTACAAGATGCAAATTATAGAAATTGAGTGGAGGAGTTAGTAAGGCTATCATGATGAAGGAGCATGTACCTGCATCAGATAAATAGATGATAGGTAGATAGATAGATAGATAGATAGATAGATAGATAGATAGATAGATAGATAGACAGACAGGAAAGGAGGAGAGAAGGAGTGAGGGAAGAGGGAAGTGGAGAAGGGGTGGGATGAGGTGAAGTGAAAATGTTTTCCATCACACCTCCTCTGCTGCTGAGGTTCTCAGGCCTGTCATATTCAGGCTGACAGAATTTGATAGTACTGGCAGCTCACAGGTAACTGGCATTATATTGTTTTCAGCCTCAGAATAAACCAGCCAGCTTCTATGACAGCAAATGCCAGACTCAAAATAAGGTCCCACATATACAACACTGTAAAAAGTGAGGACTTCTGTTTGCAGGAAATATTGAACTTTAAAAACTACTCTCATATGCAAGTCCTTGCATTTGACATCACATGAGATTTGGAAAGCAAATCAACAGAATTACTGAACCTGTTATGAAAATCCTGGCCTCAAATTCTCCTTCTAAGCACTTGCTTTTCTCAGCCGCGTAGTACATTTAGCAGCTAGCACTTACAGGCTCTTATTACTTTTAATTCTTGCATCCATCCTATGATTTATTAACTATTATCCTTTTTATAAGTGAGGAAACTGAGGAAGCACAGCTAAGTGATCTTCCCCTGCCTGTAGCTGGTGAGGGGTAGAGCATGAATTCCCAGTCTACATTCTGCCCTGCTGGTGAGAATTTCCATGGTGCTATTGGTGAGCACACCTGAGATACTGCTCTATTGGCCTTAATGGTGTACTTTCAAAATTTCCACTCACTTTTAGACCAGAAGTGCCTCAGTAGACACCAGACACTCTGTCAGGTCTTCTATAATTTGCACAAGGATTGAACTGAGAGTGTTGCCGAAAAGAAAAAGCCGAGGAGCAGTTCTGGCTTCCTGCGCAGGACCCAGCCCTGGGCTCTCAACTCGCTGCTGGTGGGTGACACAGGCACAGTGGAGGAAGCCCAGCATCACAGTGCGCGTGGTGTAAGTGACAGCAACAATGTTTAAGAACACCCCATTCTCCCATTAGTAGGTGAGTGAAGATTTTTATCACAAAAGGCACCATAACTTTCAGAGTACAAGGGGTGGATATGCTGATCTCCCTGAGGTTCCTTTAGGATGGGATTTTTATCATTTCATGAGATAAGTTTCATTGATTCTTTGGTATGAAACAAGTAAGTTCTAGCCACTGTGGGGGAGTGACCGGTGGGAAGCAATCTGATTTGGAAACTTAACCACTGATACGGAAAAAGATAATTTAAAAAAATCTTACCTAAGAAGTATAAACTGTTCATATCACTCAACTATAATGAAATGGATAAAAAAAATCTTTATTTACACTAAGTTGTCTATAGAAAATGTTACATTTTTTTCTAGTAGTTATTTTATTATATATAAAGGATCAATATGAACATTTCCAGCTGCATACAAATGTGATTTAGCTGGAACTTCTACTACACAGAATGTCAGCTAACTCACCTTTGTTTCATTTCATAGAACCATTTAAATTGCTTGCTTTATGAAATTATTTACATACATATGGACATACATAGTCTTTTTGGCGTTTAAAAAATCCTACAGTTGCTTCCTGAATTGTTCATTTAATTTATCCATTCATCTGTTTTAGACA
Source organism: Ctenomys sociabilis (assembly GCA_004027165.1). Classification (NCBI taxonomy): domain Eukaryota; kingdom Metazoa; phylum Chordata; class Mammalia; order Rodentia; family Ctenomyidae; genus Ctenomys; species Ctenomys sociabilis. Next base: position 34,889 of record PVKA01021152.1, on the reverse strand, counting down.
TGTATTTGACAAACATGAAATGTTTCAAAAGCCATGATAATATATCCATACTTTTATGAGAAATGAACAGGACTCTTTTCTGAGGCAGGGCCAGGAGAACCCCATCATGCTACCAGAGAATGCTCCAGGGACGACGTCAGTGTCCAGTACAAACTGTGAACTGTTGCTTTGGATGACAGCAGCCAGAAAATGAGCATCTGATGGACAGCTGATGAACAGAGGATCTTGCTTCAAGCCCTAGCCTGCCAAAGATGGTTTCAGCTACACACTTTCCCAGAATGCAATAGAGAAGTGCCATACTGTGTGAGGAGGCTTGGATCTGGTCCTCACCTTGACTAAGCTATGTGACTTCCAGGTCTCAGATATTTTTTTAATTTGAAGCAGTTAAAGCAAGCAATGAACCCCTCCATTTCTCAAGTTCTATGGCCATAGCTGAGTTACTATTAGACTTGCATTCATGTAATTCCGTTCAATAAAATCCCTCATAGCAAAGAAGAAATTTCATCAGACCAAAAAAAAGAAAGCCAACAGTGAAAGCATACTGACAATTGTGTCATATCAGTAAATCAACCAATAGTCTATTTTTCTTCCTACAATGTGTGTGAAACGCTAGTTAGTTCCATCACATCATCATAGGTATAATACCATTGGACCAATTATTTCTAGAATATCATTTTTCATCTATGAATCAGAAGAATATAGTTTCATGTAAAAATTACCTCAAAATTCTAACATTTTTCCCATTTGAGCTTAGGGCAGTATTACTTCCATAGACATCAGTGAAAATTCTGCCTTGTATTGTAATCAGCGTGCCTAGGAACAAAACAATCTGAATCACAAAAATGTTCTGTGTGAGGATATCTATCTGGACACTTAATTCCAAAACACTCGAGTTTTTCCCACTAAAGCCAATATCCAGACACTTATGTCTAATAGCCATCATAGTCCAGCACTGGACTGAAAGTTCCAGCAGATACAGTGGAACGTCAATGGCTACTTATAAAATTTATAGATCAGATAGATATATCAGAGAAGACAGGATAAATTCTTTAATGGATCAAAGAGTGATTTACTTGAAGATTAAAAAATCTATTTATGCAAATAAATCCTAGGTGAAATAAAGACAGGATAAATTCTTTAATGGATCAAAGAGTGATTTACTTGAAGATTAAAAAATCTATTTATGCAAATAAATCCTAGGTGAAATAAAAATAAATGTAAAAAGTAAAACTAGATAAAACCTTGAATTGAGGCAAAAATTTATGTGATATTTACATAATGAAGATAGCAAAATAGTGAAATTTCCATAACTTAAAAAACTGATGAAAGAAAAAGATTAAGATCTATAAATTTAATAAAAATAGCAAAAACCACCAATATATTTTCAAAGAAAATTTCAAATTCCAAAATATTTACACAAATGATACATAAATTACAAATATCTTTCAAGTACAAGGATTCTAAAATGTGAAGAAAAAAGGAAGAGATAAGCCAAGGAGATAAATAAATAATTCACAAAGGAAAAACACAAATCTTTAATAAATCTGAAATACATGTAGTGACACAAATCAGATAATTAAAAGAAAATAAAATCTAGGATATATTTTGTATGAATACCTGAAAACAATTAGCACCTGCATTTTTCCAGGAGTTACCATATGAATACTGGAAGGTAAATACCCAACAGGAAAACATTAAATACCCTGCAGTAGATTCAGGTGAAACTTTTGAAAATATTTTTAAAATATTATAATTATTTTCATAAAATATAATTTATATATTTTCTGCCATTACAATAATTTTATATCCTAAAATATAGATTAATCAATGGTCATGATACTGAGAACATTTCAGTAGGCAAGGGACAGACCTGGAGTTCCAGATAAAGGTGTGATGCTTCTTATTATTGGTGTTCTGAAGCTTTTTGCCTGTAAAACAATGTCAATAAAGAATCTTATTTCTGTTTTAATTCTGATTGATGGAATAGATTTGTTTTCTGTTTTATTTTTATTTCAACAACATCCATAATATTACTTCCAAAATGTAATTTTTTACGTACAAGAAATTATATAGAAAATATTTCTTATTATTCAAAATCTTTCTTCTTATCCCCTAAAAATTCTCTCCTTTCAAAATATTGTTAGGCTGTAATTGTGAGAGTCAAGCATCCTCCTATCCATACTCTAAGCCAAATCACAGTGATAAAAAGACTTTCAGGAATTGAAGGGCCAGCCAAATTATTCAGTGGATTAAAGTGCCTGCTAGCACAGGGCCTGGGGGTTCAATTCCCAGCTTCATGTGCCAGCCTCACCCCTGGGGCATGCTGAGATGGCAATTGAGACTGGGTATGGTGGTGCACGCCTGGAATCCCAACTCTTGGGAGGCTGTAAACAGGCGGATCACAATGAATCCAGGCTAGTAGTGAGACCCTGAACACTCCGTAGACCCTCTCTTAAAATACAAAATAAATGAATGAATAAGTAAATAAATGAAAACTTAAGATCCCTGGGAGAGGGGAGACAACAGTATTCCTAGTTTTGAAGGGTCACACTGAGCCCAAGCAATTATGAAGGGCAGTGAAACGTATCAGGAGGATATTATAATAACCAAACCAAGAGGAAAAATGATAGGAAAACTATCAAGACAAAGGCCATATGGGACAGAAGCCAGGAGGATGAGCTGAAGAGCAATGACAACATGGCTTCTGAACTGTTGTGGGGCTGAAGGTGAAGGATAGCAAGAAGCTAAGGGCGGCAGTGAGTTTCAAGCTTGAGACAAAGAGAAAGAGAGAAAATGTAGGCTTAATGAAGAATCCAAGAAGCCCAACTTAGTAGCACTGAATTTAGATTATTTGGGGACCATTTGTGTGACACATGAGGATACAAAGGCTGGCTCTTAGGCCAATGAGAAGGGGGCCAGAGGCACTGGGAATCCTACTGGGCAGTGCATGTGAGAATCAAAGACTGTTTGAGGACAGAAATCATAACTGCTTTCTTCAGAGTTTCTTCTTTGATTGGGATATTACAGTCTTCAGTAGCTGATGGCCCGAGACCTAAATATAGTTTTGAAGATACCTGCGATGATGCTTAGAAGGAACAGCATTTTCACAGACACCTCCACTGAGGGCAATGGAACTCTGAGTGGCTCCTATGCTGCATGCCGGCCTTTACATTAGAAATTATGCAGAAAGGAAGAGTAGCTCTTACGAAAAATGAAGTGAATCCTATAGGAAAATAGCAAAAGGAAGACTCGAACTAAGAGCAGGAATTGAGAAAGAAAAAGTATGAGCAAGAAAAGTTAAGAGGTATCATTCATTAATAAAATCAATTTAAAGGGGGTTGGAAGAAAGCAGAAACAAGTGAGACTCGATTATGGAATGCTGGGGAAATTATTCCTAGCTGCCTACTACTATATTTTTAATATGGAAAGAGATAAGAATTTGTACAATTAAAAAATAATTGCAAAAACTCAATTACAGGTAAATTAAAGGGAGGACCACATACATTGAAGCTACAAGCCCAGCTGTTGATGTGACCCTTGCAGGTGTTGTTTTCTGCAACAGGAACTCCATCCACACTGACCCGAACTGTGTAGGAATCTTCTGGCATTGCTCTAGAAGGCAAATGCAGAACGTATAAAGAACATAATAACTTTTATTTGGTACATTAATGAAAATACTAGCCCACATTATATCATTTTAAAAAATAAAACTACCTAAAATTCTAATGGGCGTACAGTTAAATTTCATTTTATATTATAAAGGACAAGGTCTGTCCTGAGACAACTTGTATTGCAAATCTAACAGCATGTGTATAGGCCAGGGCTTCCCCTGACTCTGCAGATTTGTGCTTATTTATAAAGGACAACAAATGCAATAACAGAGAATAATCATCATTTAAAATAGTCATGTCACTTTAGTACATTCAGTTATTTCAGCTATTTTATTTACTTATTTATTTTTGTATTTTAAGGAAGGGTCTACAGGGTGCTCAGGGGTCTCACTACTAAATCAGACTCATACTGATCCATCTGTTTACAGCCTCCGAAAATCTGGGATTATAGTTATGCAGGCCCCGGGATCCAGCCCCTGGCCCCTGCACCTGCGTGAAGGTACTTAATCCACGGAGCTATTTGGCCAGCCCCTATTTCAGCTATTTTAAAACTCAAGTCAATCAAGTTTCCTCACTTAGGAAGCTTTTGCTTCTTGCATTAACCAGCAAGCCTACAGCAGATGTAAGGCTTTGGGGTACGAGCTGCCTATCTCCAAGGTTCATGTTGAAAGTCACAATTGGAAAAAATTTAAAATGTTTCCTAAATTGCAAAGAACAAACATCAATTTGGGCTGATAGTAAAAAATTTTCAATGTCACTAAGCAAAGTGATTATGTTTAATCTTTATAACAGTGTGAAGATCATGAATAAAATTAATCAAACTGGTCAGAAAAGCACAGTTTTGGTATTTTGAGAGAGATCATTATAACTTTTTTTTGTCTTTTTTGAGACAGGTTCTCACTGCAGTTCAGGCTGGCCTTAAGCTCACTTTGTAGCTCAGGCTGGTCTCGAACTCACAACAATCCTCCTGCCTCAGCCTCCCAAGTGCTGGGATTACAGGCATGCACCACCATGCCCAGCCTTCATTATAACTTAATAGTAGCCATTTATCTCCTAAAAGTGCTCAATAATAATAACAGGTCTAATAGCATAAGAAAAAATATGGAATATACTTCGATCATACCAACTACAAAACACTACCATTGAATATAATAAGTCTGAAATAGTCTAAAGATCATGAAATTAAAAATAACTAACAATCAGAAAAATATTCTTCTAATAGGAAGAATAATAAAATGATTAAAATACCAACAAGTATAACTGATTTCTGTCATAATTAACATATATCATTAATTATTCTTTAAAACGGACCTAGTATAGCATGTAATTTGAGTTGAATGACTCGAATCTTTTTCTACATCACAAGTAATTGACCGGAAAGAAGAAACTAATTGTACACTGTTTCCCAGCTCAGCATTATCAACTCCATAGTTAAACTGGTTTGCTTGTGAAAAACCTAAAAGAGAAAGAAAACTTCATTATTATTCATAGAATTCTATTTTCAAAGATTCAACAGTTATAACTCATTATAAAATCATTTAATACGTAAGTAATAATGAACAAGGAACAGTTAGCTTACCTCATGTTTACCTCTCTGATTATAATCTGCTCAGGAAGCATAAGAATTGGATATTTTAATATATCCATTCATGAAAATATTATATTAGGATATATACTGAATGCAGCATACATGATAAGGAAAACTTTTTTTCAAAAAGCTGAAGGAGTAGAAAGAATGAAGGAGAAGAACACTTTTCATAAGGGATAGGTTTACATCTATAAAGAAGAATCTTCAAGCAAATAATTTATTTAGGCAATAACCCCTCAGGGATAAAGGCAGATAAACCTTGAAAGAAAAGGTGAGGCTCAGTGCTGCGGTAGTGCATGCCTCTAATCTCAGCATTCTGAGAGGCTGAGATGTCTGAAGGACTGCAAACTGGAACCAGCCTAGGCAACTCCGAGATTTAGTGAGAGCCTGTTTCAAAATAAAAAACCATTGGTTGAATCTCTAGTACTGCAAGAGGCAGACAAGGGAAAGAGAGGGAGAGTGCAACAAAGCAAGAGAGAGAAGAGAGGGAGAGGCAGAAGGAGAAAGACAGAAAGCAAGGAAGAAAGGATGGAAAGAAAAAGATGGAGGGATAGAGATAGAGAAAGGGAGAAATAAGGAGGGAGGGACAGGGAGAGAGAGAGAGAGAGAGAGAGAGAGAGAGAGAGAGAGAGAGAGAGAGAGAGCAGGGCACCACTGAGAATACCTGGGGCTCAATTTTGCTGGGAATTACTAAGGAAAATACAGAAACCCTCTCCAGGTCAAAGAGTCAATGGCAATGCAGGAAATAACTTTTCCTGCAAATTTGAGTTCCTATGTCTTAAGTCACTTATCAGAGAAGATCTTCCACTGTTAATAGACATATTGTGAGAATTTCAAGCAATGAGTGTAGATTGGACCAAAGAGCCCAGAGAGGTATTTGCCACCACTGAGGCTAGAATTAGGGAACACAAGAAGTGAGTCAGAGCACAAAAGGCACGTGAGAGCTGGCCACCTAGACGACACATCTGCTTATGCCCTTCCCTGTAAGCCGAATCCATCCCTAGACCTTCAAGGTGGTGGTCAACCGAGAGCTCTGCTGAAGATGAAATGCAAGGCGAGCTCTAGGCCACACTGCCGTAACTAGCCCTGGGTCTCTAATTCATACTCACTATGCCCCTTTCCTGTCATCTATTATATCTGTAGATTTTCCTTATCCTTAGTAGCACGACTGCTAATGCGATGTCACTGGCCTTTTTCTCTGAGAGACCTGAGCCCCTGATTACCTTGCCCTTGTTAGCATGTGGCTGCTGCAATTGCCTGTTGGTAGTTATCACTGAACATGGAAGTCAAGCAATGCCCCTACGAATACCTGGAACCCCAGACATTTGCCTGCTAGCTGCCAAAGCATCGCTCTTGCACAATAGGAGAATTGATTATCTCTCACAGAATACTGACTGTGCTTACTGAGTTCAAATTAATAAAGAGAAGTGATATTTCAGCTCAATTTACAGTCCATATTATGATCCCTGGGAGAAGCACTTTTTTACCTGGAAACTCAGACCACAAATCCAGCATAACCTAAAAATGAAAGGAAGATGGCACAAACCGTGCCAGGACCAGTGGGAAGAATGGAGAAAAGGCACAGCCTTTGTTTGTTTCCAGGCCCAGGCATTCTCTGCAAAGGGAAACAGCAGAATATCTGCCACTGGGTCAGGGCACAAGTCGTGCGATGGAGGACAGCACGTTGCTACTAGCTGGTATCTAAGCTGGGTCCTGAGTGGGTTTCTGCCATCATCCTGGCTGGCCAGATGTTTTAGAGTGACACAGGTTTCATGATCACGTGCACAACTTTTTTCATGATGAAATGATTTTCTCATTTGGAGACAATACTTTGTGGAATCCATGGCAACAAACAGCTGTAAGCTCTGAGGGCATGGTGCATGCAAAGGCACTTGGAAAGAAAAGGCGAAGGCCAATTTTGGAAGAGGATTCAGCCTTAGTAACAAGGAATGTCTGGTCTTTTGGGAGAAAGGAGAGTGACGAGTCAGCATGTCATTAACTGGCTTGGGAGGGGGCCCCTGCTGGGCTCTGCTACTGTCAGGTCAGGCTGTCAGCACCGGAAGTAGGCAGCGTAGCTTTGGTGAAAGCGAGTACATGCTATGGGCCCTTCGCAGCCTCCTCTTTGTGGTCACTCTTTCGGGCTGCCCACACAATACCCATCTGGCCAAGGAGCGTGGCTCTGGGCATGTCACCCAACCAATCTGCTTCTTCCACTCCTCTGCTACTGATGCTTTCCTATGGGAGGTAACCTGAGATCCACAGATCTGAGAGTTTTGTTATCGTGACTGCGAGTCTAGCTACCTACCTTTTTCCTAAGGCTTTGTTTCTTGTCTTCCAAATCCATTCCTTTCAGTTATCTGCCACTGCCCAGGAACCCATGTATATCCAGCCTTTCCTTGAAGCATTCTTTCCTCCTTACAAAGTCACTGCCTGATTACACAGCAAGCCGCTTTTGTCTATGGAGGAGGCTGACGTGGAAAGTGAGTTCAAAGCCCACAGTCACTTTGTAGCACTGATGGCTGAAATCAGAGTAGCACCATGAAGGCACCACGTGAGACGCAAGAGGTCCATGGCACGGACAGTCCCGAAAAGGAGCACTTCGTGCAAGTAGCTGAAGCAAGAGTAGTTTAAATAAAGGAAATAAGAGTCAAGGCTGTGTGTGGATCCCAGAAACAGAAGACGTGGTAAGAGAAGTCTGAGTGGAGAGAGAAGTGGCCAGGATGCAGATTGGAAATGGGAAAGTTTACATTAGTTTTTTAAGCGAGGAACCACTGGAGGCTTTGAAACAGGGTAGAGTAGCAAGATCTGACCTGAACTCTCTGGGATTCACCAGCTGCCCTCTGAGACTAGACAGGGGCAGGAATGAAGACAGCGAGCAGAGGAGCAGGTGACTGGCTTAGATTTTGTCCAGGCCTCAACAGACCATGGGAGGACAACAGTAAGGGGAATCGATGTTAGCAACATGTTCCAGGAATATCAGTATACAGAGAAGCAGAGAAGTAGGTGGTAGCTGGCCAGAGAGGATGGTGAATCACAAGAAAGGTTAGTGACTTTGTTTTGATTTGGGGGGCTGGGGAGGAATAACAGCATGTGGGCATGCTGACAGGTATGGACCCACGGAAGGTGACAAACAGATAATGCAAAACAAAAGAAAATTATTTTAATCTTACCATAAATATGTGAAAATTCAAAAGCATATTTGGAAATAATTAAACATAGTCTAAATATGTCATGGTACCTTAAAGTATTTTATGTTACTTAAAAATATTCAATTTTAGATTGAACTCAAGAAATAAAACTAGGCAAGGGAGATAGCTCAGTAGAATAAGTGCTTGCCTGGCAAGTGCAAGGTCTTGAGTTCAATCCCCAGTACCGCAAAAAAAAAAAAAAAAAAAAAAAAAAACCGCAAGATAAAGAAATAAAACACATGAATAAAACTGACTGGATAATAGTCTCTTTATAAAATTGTAAGATTATATATTCTAATAAAATATTTAAGAGATACTATTTTGTTATATAAAGTGAAATGCACACACTTGTTAAATTATAAAGTTATTAAACAATTTTTTAGATTATAAGAAATTACTTTAAAATCTCAATTTTCTAAATCCTAAGCTTTAAAAATATGTGCATTTAAAAATATTTTTCAATGAATATCACAGGAGCTTAACATTAAAATAACACTAAATTCAAGCTGATGACTAAAACTAATTTTGAAATTATGAAGATTTTCTTTGACACTAATACATTTGCATCAGTGCTGTTAATTTAAATTTATAATCTGAGATTTAGAATGGAATTACCTTCCCACAGTATAACCTACTCAGTAAATGAAAATATGGTAAACCCAGACATGTAGATTTACCTTTTTAATTGCTGTCTATAATAATATTCATAATGTTACAATATAAATATGTTATTTATAATGCAAGAAGAACAGGCCAAGCATTTGAAGGTACTCATGTTTGCCTTACAATGTTAGTAGTTTCCAAGAACATTTCAACAGAGTCTTTGCTCCACAAGTTCCTGGATTAAATGGTTTTATGTATGAAGGGGAAAGAATAGGATTACAATACAATTGTGGTACAATTGCTTACTAAGCTACTGAACATTTCCAGTGTTCTTCAAGAGCCATTAGAAGAGTGAAAACAATATTGCTACATTTAGTGTAGGACCACAGCTGAGGTTTCACTGTACCAGACATTCATCAAATACAAAAGTCCTTCTACTCCAACTGCGTGAAGCTGCCTGCCCGCACCCTTTTTAGACCATTTCCTCCTGGGTTGGAAGCTGAGCACCAGCGCTTCACTGCCAAAATCACCTTCAGCAAGCAGCTTATAAACTCCTCAACTCATCGGAAAATGAGCTCCTCAGAAAAATGACCACCATCTACCTTCTATGATTCTTAGGACCATTAAGCCATCACTTCTGTGAAGTGCTTCACCTTGTGCCTGGCTCAGAAAGACATCAGGGAAAGTCTCCTTAAATATCTGCTCTTGTTTGTCACAAAAATTTTGAAGTACACAGTCACCTTAAATCTTCCTTTTTAAAAACAAGACAGAATCAATAAATAAGCCTCTTTGAATTCAGCCACAATTGTAGAGGTCAATGCTATTATCTGTTAAGCCAGGTGGAGCTTTCTCTGAGCAACTTCGCTATTTAGTGACACTGTCTAAATGAATTCAAAAACTAAGTAAAAACTCAACGGAGGATAGGAATTAATGACTTTTACTTTATTTCTCAAACCTTAAGCCTTGAACAAGAGATTTGGCATAAGCTAGTGCAAAGGTAACTATAAATTGTACATATGAAAGATATTCACAGTGAGTTTGCAGTTTTAAACTATAATGGTTATCACTAAAGTGAACTGTGAAAAACTACACAAAAACAGTAAAACAAGCCAATTATAAATTCAGTCTTCTTCTGCCAACTTTTGCTTATCTTCGGACTTCACATTGAGTTTGGAACAGAGAAGAGCTGTTGGCAACTCATGACAGGATGGAAAGTTCTATTCATGGTGTGTTTCTGGTGTGATACACAAATGTATTTGTTTTTCTTTTCTGTCCATGGCACATCAGTGATGGGGTAATGGGGGTAACATGGGGTGGTTCTTCAGCACACCTAGGTGGCTATATAATTCTGACAAATACTACTATCAAAAATTAATAGTGTTCTTCACTTAGCAGAAGTTATAATGTCAAACATATTTATATAAAAATATCCTCTGAGTAACATCCACTAGAAATATGAGCCAAATCAACAACTTGGCAATATCACATTTTTCTTTAAAAACAAAATGATAAAATATTTCCAATTTTTAGCTAATTTCAAGAAGTAACATGAATCACCTTTTTAGGATGGGGGTTAATCATAGATTGAACTCAGGACCTTGTGCTTGTCAGGCAGCTGCTTATGTCACTGAGCTGTCTCCCTAGCCCAGCTATCACTTTTTAAGAGAATTTTAGTTTAAAAACATAATTCTAAACAAATAATTGATTACAAAGAACACCATCCTGTAGCTGAGGCAGGAGTTCACAAGTTCAAGCTCTCCCTGGGCAACCTAGCTATTTAATGAGGTAAGCTATCTAAGTGAATAAATTGAAAAGCTCTGGAAACCACTCAAAACACATAGATTACAGGGAAGGCTTGGGCGTAACCTGGAAACAGCAAGGCTGAGGCTTCACATAGAAATTCCTGACATTTTGATCTGTTTTTTTCTTCTGAAGAAAAACTTGAGACAGGAACTGCCAGGCACACAAGCCTGGGTCTCCTGATAGGAGCCTTCCAAAAGTGACGTCTGAGCTGCCCTGGTGGGAAATGTCAGGGATCTTGCAGCCCCAGCTGTCAAGTACAAAAAAATCCTGGGATGGGAGTGTGGGAACGAACTTAAAACTACACCATTCAAAACAACAGGAAAGAAAGATACACTATGTTCCATGAAGGTTAACTCCCAAAGACGGGACTAAAGCCTGTAACATAAATGCCAAGAATACTAAAAATAAGATAACTAATTTATACATGATATAGAACTATAACAGATACCATATGCATACATATTATTGTTTTTAAATTCACAATAGTCCCCAGAGGTAGAAATTAATAGCCCATTTTATTGATGAGGAGGCCATGGCTAAATGACTTTGTTGGGTTATACAACAAGCAATGATATGATAAAGATGGACTTAAAATCCAGTTGGACTGCACCAAAATCTAGCTGCTTTACATAAATGTTATGAAAATCTGTATAATTCAACACTCCATTTCAACAAAAAAGTATGAGCCAGACACCATCATAGGGAAATAGCTAGAAAAAAAGACCTAAAAGTACAGTGTTACCCCCTCTCATATTGCTGATTTTTTCAACAGAGACAGAATAAATACCAAAAAAGACAAGCAGGAACCAGAAAGCATGAATAGAAAGTAGTGAGACCAATAGACTTGCAAGCACTTCAGGACCTCTCCAAAGAACCCTCCTCATCAAATTAGTCATTTCAGGAGGAGAGACATTATTTTTACCATTCCTCTACTAAGATTTTTTATTTTGATTTCATAATTGTAAGATCATAAGCAGAATGTTTCTGGCTTTGATTTTTGTTTGATTTGTTGTTTTGTACTGCAAGGAAAGAAGCCTTCGGGCTCAGGCATGGTCGGGAAAAAAACTCCAAAACTGAGCTACTAATTCTAAGCACTACTGGGCAAAGTAATCCAATCTAGTAGAAAACCTTTGACTTTAAGGCCAACATCACGTTTTGAAATAGCCAAGTATCATCTTGATACATCAAAATGTCAGCACAAGATATTCTAGTTGGTGAAATTTCTGAGGACTTACTTCCCAAGTCAGTATTTTCTGTGGCATTTTACCTTTCACAGCAGCTTCAACAAAAACATAAAATATTTCAGGTGGTCTTATAGTATCAACAATTAGGTAATCATTTGGAATTTACAATTCCACATGGTCAGTGTTTTGACTAATAAATCAGCACCATGTGCAATTGTACAAACAGAGTAGCTGTCTGCCAGAGATCACCGTGAATTACATGAGAGTAGTGCTTTTGAGTTTGTTACAGGAGCTCTAACATGTTCCGTAAATTCATATTGTTGTTTTGTACATATTTCATGTATATCATGGACATCCAAAAATCTACATTTAAAGCCAGCATTTATTTATTTATAACTATGTTATTGAAGTTATAAATAACTTCAATGTATTGACTGACATTCAATATGTGTGTGTGTGTGTGTGTGTGTGTGTGTGTGTGTGTGTGTGTGTGTGTAGACATATATTATGTATTTGGTACAGGCTCTCACTATGCAGTTAGGACTAGTAGTAATCCTGCTGTTTCAGCCTCCCCAGCAATTGTAGGTGTGCACCACCACACCAGTCTTGGTGGCCAGCTCCACACTTGGGGACGGGGTCACATGGCACACTCTACCAGGGATCAAACCCTGGTGCTTGCTCTTGCCAGACAGGTGCTTAGACTGCTGAGTTATGTCTGCAGCCCTGTATAGCTTATATTGAATGCACTGTATATAACTTCATTAGTTTGGAGATAAATATATGTCAGTAAAACCACCACCATGAACAATTCCATAAATGTATCCATTGTCTGTAAGTTGCCTCTTGCCCATTTCATTATTTTTTAAAATTTGAAAATGAAATGTTAGCAAATAACCTGTTAGCAAAAAAGTTTAAGCATACAATACAGTGTTTGTTAACTATAGGCTTCATGACATATGTAAAGACACCTCCAGGACTTTGTGCTCTTTGACCAGTAGCTCTCTCTTCCTCCTGCCTCCAGTTCCCAATAACCACCATGTTTCTCTGCTTCAAGGTGGCAGTAAAAATAGTGTCAGGATTCAGCTTCTGAGAAACACATATGCCAGTGCATTTTTAATCTCTGGTAATATATGAGTAAAGCAGGGAGTGGAAAGGAAAAATCAAGAAGAGGATACAGGTGTAGGTATGTCAAAGAGGGTTCATCTGTTCTCTAATGCTCTAGAGGAAAGATTCAGAAATGCTACTGATAGGAAAAGTAGGCATTCACTATCATGCTTCGTCTTTGTTATTGAGTCCTGCACTTATCTGACTTAGAAGGTCCACAAAGGAGCAAAGATTACAGCCAGAGTAACAAGGAGTTCCTGCTAAACTGTCTCAAGAAGAGAATGACTTCTGCTTCCTACTTCTAACTAGGGATGTTGTGAGTCTCTTTACCCAAATTAGAGTCATAGATCGTGGATAAGAGGAATTCAGGTGTGGATCCACTTAAAGCTCTGTGTTTTTGTGTTCTTTTGTTTTCTTTTAACCTAGACATTTCTTCCATGGCATTTGGCTTTCTATTTATCCAATAGCATCCAAACACATCATCTCAACAATTTATAATATGTTTGGTTATATTGCATAATATAAAATTGTTTTTATGATTGAAGACATTTCTAGAATCATCTTTAACAAATATTTTGTTCTTAAGTCTTAAATCTGAACAAAAACCCTTTATTCCAAAGTATATTGATGGGGACAGGGAGATGGCTCAATAGAATAAGTGCTTCTCTGGCAAGTGCGAGGGCCTGAGTTCAATCCCCAGTTCCACCAAAAAAAGTATATTGTTCACAATTTGGGGGCACAAAGTATTTCAACCATAACAGTGGGAGACTGAGCTCTCCAGAAATCCTGGAAATATTAGGATATTCCACTTTGTAGGTAGAATAATTCCATCTCTTACTTGACCAGTACTCTAATTCAATAAAAGCTTCTCGGGCCGGGGATGTAGCTCAGTGGCACAGCGCCTGCCTAGCAAGCACGAAGTCCAGAGGTCGATTCTCGGTACCAAAAAGAAAATAGTAAAAAGAAGACCAAAAAAAGTTTCTTTGGAAAAAAAAAATAAAAACCTTCAATAAAAGCTTCTCATTTCTTATTTTAAAGAAAAAATAATGTTTTTGTTAATGTTTCCAAAAAACATTTCTTTCACAGTTTTTCAAAAATTTATAAACATCTCAATGCTGCTATCATTTATATTACAAAGAATTCATGTTTGACAAAACCAAATTATTTCTATTGAATCCTAAGAAGTTTTTTTTCTGGTTTTCCTTGGAAGACAGGCAAGAAGAAAGAGAATCATATTTAACTCATCGTTTGACAAAGCATGTGATAGGAGTTAGGCACCAGGAGAAACAAGAGCCAAAGTTCTGCTTTCTGACACCTTTCTTCTTTCATTTATGATTGCATTTCTGCCTCACACTTTTGTCACTAACATTCTGCCTTGAGCCCTCACAGTGCTTTATTTATTCTAAAAATAAGTCAAATTATTATTAGCTGCATGAAGAATATGGCAAATAATTCCAGACTTGGTTTAAAGAGGTTTCCTTGAATTCAGTCATTAAATTTAGATCTTACAGTTAAACAGGTAATTAAAATTAGAATTCAGATGCAAGGGGGACATCACCAGTTGTGAAAGGTACAAGAGCTTTACTGAATTGGCCAAGTGCTGAAATGATGCCAGTGCTTTGTTTAAATACTTCTACCTTGACACAATGCACATGCACACACACACACACACACACACTCGGGCAACCCTACCTTCTCCTTTGATAGTCAGCCTCGTTGCCCCATTCACACTGCCATATTTAGGTATGACTTCTGTCACTTTGGGTGTTATTTTAGAGCCATCTGAAAGACATGAAAGTGTAGCGGGACAGAATGACAGAGTTAATCATTTCAAGCACCACATCCTCTACCCCACATCAAACACAGAACTGAAAGCACAATATATCCAGCTCTTATTGTGAGCTCTACTAACCATGGACTTCACACGGATTTAAGTCATTAACTTAATTAATACCCATTGGCTTCGTGGAATGAAGTGATCCTTTTTGCCAGTCTTACCTTTCATAAGATGCTGATTAAATTTCATAACAATTTCACGTTATGCTCTGTTAACTTTAGGTCTATAGTTACGTTTAGGCAACCACATGGCAACAGTGACATAGAGAAATAGATCACTGCAGAATAACCTAAGGAGTGTAACTGTCAGGTAGGCTGAAAGATCATTATTCCTGGTACAGAGAAGACTGCCATATTTTAGGAAGAAATTGTTTTCTGCCACTGGAAATACAACAAAGATAAACTCTAGGCTCTTTCTAAAGTTCTGATGCTGCTGAATTCTTAGTGTCAAGGTGACTAATTCACTGAAACTTTCTGGAGACATACAAATCCTATCAGTCTTAACTTCCAAAGGTTTAGATTGAACAGCACAGAGTGATTGAAGAGCTGTGGAGAATCCAGAGGCACATTTCATTCACACAGTGTGGCCATACCAGTTCCCAGGGAGATGCAGCTCTTGTAGCATATCTAAGAGTTAATAAGAATTAATTCACTGAACCTCCCTCAAGAAACACGACGAAAATTCTGAACATACAAACATGGGGTTTGTGTGTAAAAATGCGGGGAGGGAGCTGACTCTTCGGAAATCTGCTAGCAGCTCTTTAAAACAATTCAGCGGTCAGGCTTTTTGTTTGTTTGTTTGTTTTTGTTGTTGTTGTTTTTATTAAACAGACCTGATTACAGATTTGGCAATTTGCTAAAAATTGCTAAAACAAATTTTCAGAGAGGGTAGAAAAATTTAGGTGGGGGAAGCAAAAATGAATTGCATGGAAATGTGTGTATGGAGGAAATGACACAGCACCAGGTGGTTCCTACCTGAAATATGTGCAGTGCGACTCTGGACCAAAATAGCAGAAGCTCCCCCGGCCTCCAGGCCATCCCGCTCCTCCCCACCAGGTCCTCTGGGCCTAGGGCTGAGCGGGCCAAGAGCTCCAGAGTATTCCCAGCCCCAGAGCCCGGAGGGAGCTAGATCGGATCTCCCCTCCAGACGGTGCAGAGCCTCGCCTATCTCAAGTTCATCGTCCCCTTATCTCCTCAGCCAACTCCAATTTCTTATCTTCTCAGGCTCCTCGCAGCCCTCTCTTGCCTGTTAATTTGAAGACACAGGGCAGCAGCGCGCTGCAAGTGACTGACACTAGCCCCTAAGTGCCTGTCCTACTGGGTGAAGAAAGGGACCCCAGGAAAGAGAGGCAGAGGGGAGCAGAGAGCTCAGGCTGTCTTTCTCCACTTCCCCTCATCCTCAGGTAAATTTCAGTCTCGATCAAATCACTATGAGGGAAATCCCACAATTCAAACAGCAACTCTGGTGAGCTGAAAGCGATCCTCCCCACATCTCTCTGCAGCTGCGCGCCTCTTACTCTGGGGTCCCCAGGATCGCCCTAGGGTCGCGCTCGCAGCCTCTGCCCAGGGCAGGTGCCGGGAGATCCCCGCAGGACCTCTTGGTTGCCTCCCTAACGCCCCGTGCGGGTACCTGCGCGAGGATCGGCAGCGGAGAGGAGCAGCGCCCAGAGGCCGCAGAGTCCCGCGAGCCACAGGTGTCCCATGGCGAAGCCGGCGGCCAGCGCAATGCGCGCCTCTGCAGGTGCAGCGGGCTGGGCACCTCGGCCCCGCCCCGGGCTGCGCACACGCGCGCGCGCGCACACACGAGACACACACACACACACACACACACACACACACGGACACACACACACACACACACACACACACACGAAAACCAAGCCAGCCCGTCGGTGATCATCTTCCTCGCCACTCAGATCCCTGGCGCTGGCGTCCCTGTGGTCCTGGTGCCCCGGCTCTAATCCCTTTCGGCAGAGGGGCCGCGGGTCCAAGGTGCAGGGTGAAGTTCGCTGGGTATCCTACTCAGGTTTTTTTTTTGTTCTTTTTTATTTTGCTTGTTTTTTTGTTTTCCTCTCTCCCTGTTATTTTCTTTTAAATTCTGGGCATACATACTTTCATTTTCCTATCTGCCCAGTTTATTTATGAACTCTCTGGAACCATATGAATTCCAGCTTTGTTCTAAATACTTCCTGGAGGATGGAACAGTAGAGACTAGAGATTGGGATTAGAGTCAACAGATACACTAGGCCGTCCAGCTAAAGCTGCACCACTAAATACGTAAATGGGTTTGTGCTAAAGATAAGTGCAAATGTCCCTCTAGGTATAAGTGTATACCAGCGCAGTTTTCATGATATATTTATACCAAAATTATTCACGGTTTTTTTC
The DNA here is from genome assembly GCA_004027165.1 of Ctenomys sociabilis. Lineage (NCBI taxonomy): Eukaryota > Metazoa > Chordata > Mammalia > Rodentia > Ctenomyidae > Ctenomys > Ctenomys sociabilis. The sequence continues at coordinate 17,587 of PVKA01021152.1, read as the reverse complement.
TAAAATTTAAATTTAATTTAGCTTTCTGCCTTTGTATTTACTAACTCTGACAGCCCAAGTGGAGGAAGAAGAGAGAAAAAACAGACTTAAAAAACTGGTGAAGAAAAAAATAGTTCCTTGTTTCTTCACTCTGTCTAGTTGGGGTTAGAAGCTGGGTACACTCTGAGTGGTTGCATTCACCTCATAATTTTGGGCAAAGTGATTTCCCAATTCCCGGCTCTACTGAAAACAGTTGGCCTCCAAAGGCCAGTGACATTACTTACTTTGGAGCTCTCTATAGCATGTGACATAATTACCTTTTTTCTTTTTCTTTTTCCAGTACTAGGGGTGGATGAACCCAGGGCCTTCTCACTGAGCTGCACCTCTTCCAGACATATTTTGTTTTGAGGCAGGGCCTCCTTAGATTACTAGCATTATTTTTCAAGTTCTGTTGCTCTGAACAGTCTTAGGTCTCTTTCCACCTCTCTAATCTCTTTTATTTCACATTTTTCTCTGCCATTTCTTCCTTAACATTGTCATTCCAAATGAAAAAGCCTGTGTCATGTTATATCCTGACTTTGTGATTTCTAATGAGGAGTCATTGAATTAAGGAGGCTTTGTTTATATATACAGATACAAAATGGTCTTTCATTTGCATCCCCTTCTTTAGTTTTGTCAGAGATGAGTATTCCATTGACGTTCACATATTGTAAGTGTTCAGCAAAATAATCCAATATAGTCCAATAGTCCATAATAGTAGTGGGTTATCCATAGGGCTGGAAATGTCAGAAGTTGTTAACTTGAGCCTTTTACAGCTCAGCATATTAATATGACTGTACTTTTTGTACCTCATTATTATACTTTTCTCCTGGATGGTTAAGACCAAGATAAAGCAAGACCTATATAACAAGAACTGTAACTTTTATAGTTAGAATAGGTATACAGCTACTTTCCCTTAATTTAATGAGGAGAAAGATTTGTACTAATAGTGTTTGGACAGGATATCATGTCTGCATCTTGTACTGTGAATAACCACTATGAAAACAACAGTATGCAATGTATCAATTATTGAAACTGTCCTACTAATCAGTTTCGAAACTGTCTCATTGCTGTTTCTCAATAAAATTAATAAAAAATAAAATAAAACAAAAAAATTGAAAAAGAGGCATTCTTATAGAATAATCAATATGGTTTATTAAAAAAGAATAAAACTGTTCTAAGTTTTAAATGTATCTCTAAAGTGATTAAGAACATACTTACCTTGATTTTGCTTTTGCCAAACTTTAACATACCTAATATTCCTCAACTGATGTTTTAAAAAATGTAAATATTTATTTATTTGATACAGGGTCTTACTACACAGCTTGGACCCATAGTGATCCTCCTGTCTCAGCCTCTCCAGGGCTTGGATTACTGGCATGCATCCCTACACCTGGTGTGCAATGTGTAGTCCTGGGAATTGAACCCGGGTCCATGTGCTTGTCAGGCAGGTGCTTAGACCATCCAGATATCTCCCCAGTACTCTTCACTGATTTTAAGAAAGCATATCAACTAACAAATGCCATGCAAGGTTCAGTATGTAATATGGTTAGTCCTGTGTTCCATTTTATTTTTCTACTTAACTGCAATATCACCTGGTCTGTCCGTGTTCTGTTGTCCTCCAGATAAGCGTACTTCCATCGATTTAGTCTTCTTTCAACAATATATATTCACAAGGATGTGTGTATAATTAATATATATAATATGTGATATTAAATAGTATATGTGCATGTATTTGAAATATATAATGATCTATCACTATCAGTAACCAAAATAAAAAATCAAAGTTATATATACAAGTAACCTATCTATCTGTGTCTAGATAGATAGATATCTTTACCTTTATCAGGAGTGAAAATTTTAAAAATCCTATTAAAACATGACAAACGTTTCAGTTAAATTACAACCATTCAATTTGTCAAATTTTGTAACTTGGTCATTCAGCAAATTAATCATTTAGCTAATTGGCTTCAGAAAAGTTAGTTTACAGCAAATTAGCATGCTTTCTTATCTTACAATGCTTATACTACTTAAGGAGCTAAGTACCATAATTAGTATATTTCCTTTTTAATAAGCTCTTATAGAAGGAATAAGCATCTTTAACTGATTTTTCCCTTTAAAGAGTGCTTGCTTCTGTGATAACTAAATCATACCTCAAATTTCATTTGTAAAGTTTCAGAAATCCAGCTTTAAAACTCTGCCTTCAGGGATGGTATTCACTGTGGACACGTGAATGGTGCAGGCTCGAGGGTTCCATCCTCTGTTTAATGTTCTGCTGTCCTTCTCTGGAAATCCTCAATGGGTTTTGAGCAGATTTCAGTAATTTTTCATTTTAATCTAATTTCATTTAATTTTGCATTATCTATCGTAAATCACATAGCTCATCCTGTGTGGTTGAAAAATGTGACTGATTTTAACTTAATCCTTTAATTTGAATGCTATAGGAAAATGGGAGGGTATTCATGGGAACTCTTGTAGAACTACAGTGGATCAGGGATTCAGTGTGTGTGTTTCATTTAAAAATTCATTTACTTTTATTTTCTTTGAAAACCAAGGTATAAATAAATTAAAGAGCAAAAGTAAAGATAAATAATAGGAAACAGGAAGGAGACAGAGGAAAAGGAAAGATGGGGAACGGGATGTAAAAGGAATTAAGCTGTGTTTTATACAGGTATCAACTCCTTAGGAGTAATGTATTCACTGTGCACTACAAACATATATTAGTAATAAAAAAAGAAGAAAGAAAAAAGATGAAGAAAATTAGCTGTGTGGTAACACCTGATTTTGAAATTAGATATACTTGTGAGTGATAGTGAACAAAATATATTCACAAAATTCTCAACAAACATCCAGCTCATTAGGCAAGAAGAATAAGATAGTGATTTAAAAATATCCCTGTCCTCTCAAGATGAAAGAAAGGAGAGGAGATAGGGGGAAAGGTAGAGGGAAAACATGCAAGTATATATACAGGATGGCTGAAGTAATTGTACTAAGAATTTCCATCAGTGTTTCGCAAATAGCAGCTAATGTGTAGAATTTTCACCTTGACTAACTGTATGATGCTATCTGTGATCCAAACAACTACATCAAGGTCAGCATTGTGTAATACAAAAACCAGACTTGAATACCTGTCAGCCTGAACTCCTAAATTTGTACCATTTCTAATGTCACATCAATTATTACTATACTCTTTAAAATAAATTTTTTTAAAAAGATAAAGAAAAGAGAGACAAGAACAAACATTTAAGTTTTCTTGAAAACAAGTGGTAATATTCAATCATACATTCAAACTTATAATAATTATACCTGTTAATCTGAGTGACAGATATGATGATAAAAATGGATAATGTCAACCATTGTGAATCAGCTATTCTTGTTTTGAAAATCTGTAACATATGTATTGCTGTATGCTACCCTGCTTCTTCTTTGTTTCTGATTTTTGTCTTGCTTTTGTTTTCACTTTTCAAAACAAAACAAAATTAAGTCTCAAAAAATATATATCCTCATGAAAAACCACTATAAAGACAACAATATGTAATGTATTAATTATTGAAACTGTCCTACTAATCGACTTTGAGACGGTCTCACTGATAATTGTTTCTCAATAAAATTAATTTTAAAAAATCTCTATTCTCATGGAGCCTACGTTCTTGTTCTTGACAAATACAAAAAAGTAAAATGCACAGATTTTGTTCAGTCTATGGAAAGTGTTTGTGCCATTTAACTTTAATTGGCAAACCTAGGCAATATTCAAGACATACTGTTGTTGAGGCGACTGTCACAGTTTGTTAAAGTTGCTCAGGGCACAGTTATTATGTAGTCAGAAAAGGTTTTCAAAAGTGGTAACTTCTGTGGGTGGTAAAGTATCTTTCACTTTATGCCTTCAAGCATTCTTTGTGTTTAGTAGGTTGTAAAAGATTATTTGTGATTATTGTTTTATGAATACAGTGTGTCTTAGGAAAGTAACTGTGAGAAAATGGTGAATGAAATTAGAAATGAGAACCATGCTTTGTAATAATCATGGATCCAGAAAGCCAAGGAGCTCTGTCTTCAGCTTTAGGAATGTTGCTCCTATTGGGCTCCAGTTGAAATCTTGTTGTCTGAAAGTTAAAGCAATCAAAGCCATAAAAATTTCAGATAAATTGAAAAAGATCTGCCTTAATATTTTGTATTATGAATTACCTGAATATTTACCATTTACCTACTTGACAGATAATTTATATTTTTATTCCTAAGAATTATAAGCTTCATGAAAGACTTAAGGCTTTTACTATGGAGTTCCATAAAGCGACCTGAATCAAATATTCTAGCATTATTTATTTTATGCCTTTGATGAATCCTACTGATGCTGAAATGGTGAAGAAAAGGATAACAATGAAGACTGCATCTTAGCTTCACTTGCTTAATGTGATGCTCCATGGTATTTTTATTTCTTTAATCTTATTATTTACTTTTTTCATTTTTAGTGTTTTTTTTTTTTTTTTAATTTTGGAAGAACTGGGGATTGAACTCAGGCCCTAGCGCTTGCCAGGCAAGTCTTATTCTACTGAGCCATCTCCCCAGCCCTTTAGTGGGTTTTTTAAAATGTACTTTGAATAGGGTCTCACCAGAAAGCTCTAACTCATGGTGATCCTCCTGTTTTCAAGCTTCCCAGCACTGGGATTGCAGGCATGAGCCACCACACCCCCTGGCCACCTCAGAGCACCTGGGAGCAGGGCCAGCGCAGCAAGAGGTGCCAGGGATCGAATCCCAGTCCCTGTGGTTACTTAAGCAGATGCTTAGTCTGATGAGCTATCTTCCTGGCCCTTATTACTTGTTTTTGAGGTGCTGTGCATTGAGCACAGGGTCTTTTCATGACCAATCTCCTCCATCCTTTATATATATATATATTTTTTTTTTTTCTTTTATTTTGAGACAAGGTCTCACAAAGTCTGGGATTTATAGTCTCCTTTCTTAATCTTCCAGAGTGCTGGGATTCAGCATGACTTGTTTACATGGTCCTTATAAAAAAAAATCTTGAAATCAGGCTGGCCTGATAGCCCAGTGGACTAACGCACCCGCTTAGGCAGATGCAGCTGTGGTTCAACCCCTGGAGTGCCCTTCGTGCCAGCCCTGCCCCTCGGGGCACACTGAGAGGTGAGTGAGACTGGGCAGAGTGATGCATACCTCTAATACCAGCACTTGGGAGGCTTGGAAAACAGGAGAATGACTGCAAGCATGATCTATGTAGTGAGACCCTCTAGACCCTGTCCTAAATACAGAAAAAAAGAAAACCTTGAAATCTTCAAAACAGTATAATTTTTCATGCCAGAACAAAACAGATCTATTTCATCCACTTAGGGCCCACTTCCTACAATGCCCACTGTTTCCCAATGACAGCACCAGCTGGGATCAAGTTTTCAGCACAGAAGGTTGTGGAGACATTTAATAATATCCAAACCAGAGTACCTATGATCTTGATCAGAGAATAGCAAAGTATAGTTGCACTCAAACTCAAAAAGCCTTTCAGAGTTTGGAGTTTTCTGAGATAAGATTGTCATCATGGTTTTGTAAAATGAGCTGAAGAAGCTTTAATTTCATGCTATAGTTGATATGTTTCTGTTTCCCTAAAATTCATTTGTTGAAGTCTTGACTTCCAAAGTGACATTTGTGGGAAATGTAGCTTCCAGGTAGGTGATTCAGCCAAAACCTCACGAGTGGGATGATTGCCTTTATGAAACAGGTCAGCTCAACCCAGAAAGAATGGCTGTCATTAAGAAATCGGATGCTAACAAATGCTGGAGAGAGTGCAGGAGGAAAAAGGGACCCTTCTCCACTGGATTTGGGAATGTAGACTGGTACTGATGGAGGGTAAAAATGATCTTGGGTGGATGACCTCCAAATGATATAGGGGAAAAATGAAACTTCTGACATAAAAGGTACCTGGAATGAATTTGTGTTCGCTAAAACCAAAGAATGAATTTTAGGAACAAACAGAGGTTATGAGCAGAATATATTTATTGAGGGAAAGAAAGCTCCTGTCCAACAGAGGGACAGGAGAGGTGCCTGAGCGGGTGATCCCGGGAAGCTAGCTCTTCCAGGACTTTTGTAGAGGAAAACCATGTGATGAGGTGTGTCTAAGGTGGTGAAGAATATGGGAACTCACTTAGGTGGGTATGAGGTGGGACAAAACTATGTAATGAGATTACAAGCACCATTGCTTAGGTAGAGTTGATTAAATCCAATGCTAAATGAAGAAGTGAGTCATGTAGCAAGCCGCATGAGTATGGGACAAAGGATTCTTCCTTTTGGGGGTTGGATTAGTGACTCATTTGGGCTCTTTCAAGGTGATTGATACCTATTTAGGATATCAATCCTAGATGCCCATCCCTAGAGATATATGTAGCTGTATTTCTTTTCTCTTCTGTCTTGAAGTCTGGCCCATATGAGAGTGCCTGTCTCTTCCAAGTTGCAAAGTCACCTTATCTTCCATCTTGTCTCCATGAGGGCCTGGCCCTGTCTGACTGCCTAATATCCCTATCTAATTCAGCTGCCTACAATAGTACAACCATGATGAAAATAAATAGGACAATTCCTTAAAAACTGAAATGAGAAATTCCACCTCACCCAGATAGTTTCCCACTATAGATCTCCCCCAAAGAGTTGAGGACATCATATTGTGGTGACACACACCTATTAATGTTTAGAGAAGCACAATTCATAATAGCTAAATTTTGGAAGTAGCCTACATGTCCATCAACAGATGAAAGGTAAAGAAATGTGGCCTTTATATACAATGCAGCACTAAGAAAAATAAACTTGAGCCATTTGTAGGAAAGTGGATGCATCTTGTGACCATAATGTTAAACAAAATCCATCAGACACACAAGCTTATATAGTGTATGGGTTCTTTTATGCGAGAAGCCCAGAGTCTACATAAGGAACAAACTAAAAGATACATAACTGGATGTAAGGAAACAAATCTTTCTCAAATGTCAAGAGGATCAAGAAATGGAGGGAGAAGAAAGGGAATAGAGGAAAAGGAGATTTATTTTTTAAAAAAGGAACTAAAATGTGTTATACACATGTGCTAACCCCACACAAAGCAAGTAAATGCTATGCGCTGCAAACATGGACTAATAAATAGATAAGTATAAATAAAACTAATTTTATCCTGGAAAAATTAAAATCAGCCCAAGCAAGCTCATTCCATTTTGCCCTGGGATGGTACATGAGGAAGATGTTTTTGAGAAGCAGAAAACAATCTCTCCCTGACACCAAATCTGCCAACACTTGAAGTTCCAAGCTTCCACATTAAGGGAAATAACTTACTGTTGTTTACAAGCCCTTCAGTCAGTCAATAACATTTCATTACAGAAGTCCAAACAGATAGGCATTCCAATCAGAAGATCAACTGAGTTTAACAAATTTAACAAATTTATAGCCATTAAAACAAAAATTTCAAATTGATAAAATGTCCAGTACAACATCTATATTACCCTGTCAAAATATCATCCTGTAGTTTAATGTACTCTTCCATGTTAAGAAAAAATTTGACCAAATCTTTATGTTGACATTTTAAATAATCTGTAACCAAAATGTCCTATTAATCAGCTTTGAAACTGTCTCATTGATATTTGTCTCTCAATAGAATAAAATAAAAAAACAATAACAAAAAATAAATAAGCTGTAACCTCAACTTATCTATATTTAAACTGTATCACCTTATTTTTATATTTATAAGCAGTAACAACATGGATTTATTTTGAAATGTTTTGATAATTGTATTTTAATATGTTTCTTGTGTAGTTCTATGAGTTTTATCTTGTGCCTCTAAGTATGTTATTCTGAATTTTAGCCTTCAATTTAATTCTGAAGGATACAGGAAAGTAGTTTTTTGTTTCATCTTGTTGTTAAGAACAGAATATATTTTTTGGGGGAAACAAAGTTTCTGAGAGAGGGACAGAAGGGGACCCAGGTGGGTTGCCAAGGAACCTGTCTTTTCTAGGGATTTTTATAGAGCAAAAACCATGAGGTGAGGTGGATCCAAGGTGGGAAACATGGGAACTCGCACATGAGATGGGACAGAACCATAGCCAACTAATAAGATCAGAAGCATAATTGCTCAGGTAAAATTGATTAAATTGGGATCAAAAAGGGAAGCAAGCCTCATAGCAAGTGAGTGTGAACATGGAACAGGGACTTTTCTTGTAAGGGGATAAGTTAGTGACTCTTCCCGGCTTTTTCAAGGTGATGGATACCTATGTAGAGTATCAGTCCCTGATGGCTATCCTTAGGGAGGTATGTGCCTGCATTTGTGTCATCTTTTATCTTGAGGTCTGGCCCACAGCAAAAGTGTCTGTCTCTCCCACAGCTGCAAAGAAAGGTGTTTTTTTTTTTTGTTTTGTTTTTTGTTTTTTTTTTTCCAGAACCTGGGATTGAACTCAGGCCCTTGCACTTGCCAGGGAAGCACTTACTCCACCGAGCCATATCCCCATCCCCCAAGAAAGTTTTAAGAATCCCTGATTTAGAAAGAGGGTGGAGATAGATTTTGGACACTCTGCAAGTTCGAGGTCTAGCAGAAGAGCGTAGCAAACATGAGATCATAGCCACAGAGCAGGCAAAAGCAGGACTGTGTTAGTGTATGGAAATCAGGAGAAGTGTGTGCAGAGGAGGGAAATGAGGGCAGATAAGGCAGTATCTCTGCTGACTTGGCATGGGCATCTCCAGCAAGATGGGAATTTCTTTAAGCCCAGATTGAGTGACTAGGGTAGGAGGTGAAGCAGGAGTTCCTACCAACACTGGATCCCACTAAAAGGAGTGCTCAGAATGGCGCTGTTCCTCAAAGGAGATTTAGGCTCAAGACAGGGATTTTGCATAGTATGATCAAACAACATATGAATGCTTGAATTTCAAAAATTTACAAGTGAAAAAAAATTACCACATCAAAGGACACATTACCATTGACTCTCTTCTCTTTGAACATACTTATTCTACCATTCCTGTCACTTTCTAAGGCACATTACTGTTTATAATTATAGCAATTTAGAACATTACACTTTGTGTGCATTTGCAACTTATTCACTGGATCTGACATCATATGACTTCTGACACTTTGTCAAAGTCAAAGTGACCATGAAAGGTAAGTTTTGAACAGATTCAGGACATCAAGGCACCTATCACAATGTAAGATACAAAAGAAAACTCCCAGTACCACTTTAGAAGGAATAAGAATGCTGGGCTAAGTGACTTCAAAGTCAGGGGAACATTTTGAGGAGAATTAATAGCAGTGCCCTTTATTTTATTTATTTTTTGATTAATTTAATTGAGAAATGAATAGCAATGAGACAGATTCAAAATTGAATAGTAGCATAGTTTCAATAATTAATACACTGCATATTGTTGTCTTTGTAGTGGTTATTCATAGTATAGGATGAAGCCATGAAATCCTGTCCAAACACTATTATTACAAATCTTTTCTTCTCACTGAATTAAGAGGAAGTAGCTGTATATCTATCCTATTTTGAATATACAGATACAAAATGGTCCTTCATTTGCGTGCCCTTCTTTTGTTTAGTTTTGTCAGAGATGGGTATTCCATTGCCATTCAAATATTGTAAGTGTGTGAATTCATTAAAATAATCCAATATAGTCCAGTAGACCATAATAGTAGTGGGTTATCCATAGGACTGGCAATGTCAGAAGTTGTTGACTTGAGTCTTTTACAGCTCAGCATATTAATATGGCTTTACTTTTTATACTTTGTTTTTATACTTTTCTGCTGGATGGTTAGACCAAGATAAAGCAAGATCTATATAACAAGAAATGTGACTTTTGTATCTGATAAGATCTGTCAAATCCCTTCAGGATTTATCCTGTAACCCTGTATTGCAGTTTGCAGATCTTTTGTGAGTGTCGGTCATGTGGGTGAGTCATGGCCATTGTTTGACCAATCTTCTCTCCATGAAAGCCTGAGAGAATGTTTTCTCTCCATTTGACTCTCCATAGGTACACTGTACTTCATCAATCACATTGCTCTGTGGCTCCATAATCTTGATCAGAAAACTTGGGATACACCTGAGTTACATGATGTTACAGTACAGGTTCTCCTATGTCCTGAGTCCTCACAGACCTTGAAAGGCTAGGGCCAAAGGGTTGGCTGGCCTTGCAGTCCTTCTTTTTCTCTAATTTTTGGTCTGCAAACTTAAGTTGTTAACCCTCCAGAAGAGAAATGTAATGATATTATAACCTTATAACATAAGCAGTTGAGCTTACACTCACTATCTGTCTGAATATCAAACATCTTAAACATAACATGGAATAGGCATTTTTCCATCAAGTATTGATTGATATGTCATACTTTAAATCTCTGTAGAATGTGAAGAAAAATAAATAAAAATATTTTAAAAATATGAATAAACAATTACATATTTTTACACAGACATTTAAAAATCTAACCATATAAACAATTGTAGCAGGACAGTCCTATGACATTTTTTCTTGTCTTTTGTTTTTATTACCCTTCTTTTTACTTGAGAGACAGTATGGCATTAATTGGTATGACATAACAAGCCATATATATTTAGAAGGCCAAAATGACAGGCATTCCAAGCATGACCCTTCTATTACACATTGCTATCTTCAGTGCGGTTGCTTAGTTCATAGGTATCGGCATATATTGTTAGTCAGGGTGAGAATCCTACCAATTAACCACTAGTTTCAAAAACCTGCTGAAGATTCTAAGGATCATTGCCTTAATCAGGCATGCTGTCAGGAAACATGATGTATGGCTTTGTCCTGTCATGTTTACTAACACTGAGATACCATCTCACCTCAGAAAGAATGGCTATCATAAAGAAATTAACCAACAACAAATGTTGGAGAGGCTGTGGGGAAAAAGGAACCCTCTTCCACTGCTGGTGGGAATGTAGATTGATGCAACTGTTATGGAAATCAGTGTGGAGCCTCCTTAGAAAACTAGGACTGGAAGTTCCATTCAAACCAGCTACCCCCCTACTGGGAATTTTCCAGGAGGGAGTGAAAACGTCATATCATAGTGAGATATATATATATATATCTATATATCTATATCTATATCTATATCTATATCTATCTATCTATCTATCTATCTATCTATCTATCTATCTATCTATATCTATGTTTATAGCAGCACAATTTGGGATAGTCAAATCTTGGGAACAACCAAGATGCTTGTCACCTGAGGAATGGATGAAAAAGATGTGGTATATTTATACAATGAAGTATTACTCAGCTATGAAGAATGATAAACTCGAAGCCTTCATATTTAAGTGGATGCCACTTGAAGATATACTCATAAGTGAAATAAGCTAGACCCATATGTGCAAATATTGTACAGTCTCCCTAGTGTAAGAACTCAAAAGAAGAAATAAAAGTAGAAAGGTATAACACAATTAAAAGGAAACCTAGAATTTATGGATTAGACAATGAAGAGGGTGCCTTTTATTTTAATCATTTTTTAACATTTAAACATTCACTTCATTCTGGCCACACCTTGGATAAAAGATGGAAGAGGGTTGGTGAGATAGTTCAGCAGTATAAGAGCCTGCCTGGCAAGTGCAAGGACCTTGTACTGCAGGCCATGTGGCCAAGACAGCAGCTAAAATTGGGTTTGGTGGCGCATGCCTATAATCCCAGCATTGGGAAAGCTGAGATAGGAGGATCACCACAAATCAGAACTGCATAGAAAAATCCTGTACCAAATGAACAAAATATTTTTAAACAAGGAAGAAACTAGGTTATATGACTTAATATAATAAATGAAACACTTTTGATGGAAGAAGCGAGGGATATCTGCAGGCACGAGGTCATTGAGAAACACAGGTAGGATAGGTATGGTGGTGCATACCTGTAGGCCCAGCACTTGGGAGGCTCAGGTAGGATTGCTGTGAGTTCAAGGCCAGCCTGGACTACACAAGTGAGTTCAAGGCTTGCCTGTGCTATACATAGTGAGATCCTGAAAAAAAAAAAAAAAGAAAGAAAAGAAAAGAAAAGAAAAGAAAAGAAAAGAAAAGAAAAGAAAAGAAAAGAAAAGAAAAGAGGTGCTAGGTTCAGGAACCAGTGGAAGCAAGGTTGACATATGGGGTTACATTCAGAAAGGCCAGCAAAATGTAGTGATGAATGTATGTTTGGGTTCTTACACAATTGCTCCTATTTTCTTAAAGCTATCAGTGCTAGAGAGGATTGTGAAGTAAGAATTTTAGCAAACAGGAAAATACAGATACTAGGAAAGTATAGTAGACTCTGGGTCAAATAGAAGTGTTCATTTGTGGTTGTAACCATTATTTTTATTCAAGTTGTATTTCTGGGTTAAATTCAATGTTCAGACATTTTAAAACAATCTACAAATTCAATGTAATCCTGAATAACATTCAAATGATATTTATAGAAGAATAGAAAACTAAGGAGCTAGGGAGATGGCTCAGTGGAATAAGTGTTTCCCTGGCAAGTATAAGGGCCTGAGTTCAATCCCCTGTTCTGCCAAAAAAAAAAAAAAAAAAAAAAAAAAAAAAAAAAAAAAAAAAAAAAAAAAAAAAAAAAAAAAAAAATAGAAAAACTAATCCTAAAGTTGATAAGGAGCCATAAAAATTCCTGAATAAATATTGAATGAAAAGATCAGAGCTGAAGGCACTGTACCTCTTGCTTTCAATTATATTACAAAGATACAGTAATCAAAGTAGCTTGGCAAGGACATAAAATAGACACATAGACTAAAGGAATAGAAGGAAGAGCTCAGAAATAAATCCATACATGACAGTCAATTTTTGACAAAGGTAGCAAAATTACATAAGGGAGAAAAGATAGTCTCTTCAGTGGATGGTGTGTGGAATACTGAATTTCCACAAGCAAAACAATGAGCTCAGACCCTTATCATACACTATACACAAAACTTAATTCAAATTAGATTAAAGATTTAATGTTAAGACCTGAAATTATACAACTTCTTGAAGAAAATACTGGAGAGTACTTTAACATTAGTCATGGTAGGGGCTTCTCATTTCCAGGAGGAATGTTTAAATACTACTAACAAAACCAAAAATAAATAAATAGGACTACCTCAAACCACAAATCTTCTGCAGAGCAAAAGGAAGCAACCAGCACAGTGAAAAGACAACCTAAGAGGGAGAAAATAGCTGTCAGCCTTGTACATGTGCATCTGAGAAGTGCTTGACAGTCAAAATACATGAGAAACTATTACAACTCAATAGCAAATAAACAAAGCCCAAAATCAACCCAATTTAAAAACTGGCCAAAAAAAAAAAAAAAAATCTGAGTAAATACTTCTGTAAGAAAGACACATAAAAAAAATATATATATATGTAAATGACCAGGTACTCAACATCTTTAAATTTCAGGAAAATGCAAATCAAAATCACAATATCACCTTACAACTGTTAAAATGGCTATTATCAAAAATAGAGATAACATGTTGGTGAGGATATGGAGAAAAGAGAACTTTTGCAGTTTCATTGGCAATGAAAATTGGCAGTTATTTAAAAAAAGACTAAGAACATTCCTGAAAAAATTAAAAATAGAACCATATAGGAGCCAGCAATTCAGTTAATGGGTATATATCAAAAGGTATTAAAATCAGGACCTTGAAGATGTATTTGCAGTTCTATATTCATTGTATCATTATTCACAATATCCTAAATGTGGAACTAATCTTAGTATCCAAAGATAAATGAATGGCCAAATAGTACAGTGGATTAAAGTGCCTGCAAGCAAGTGCAGAGGCTGGGGGTTCGATCTCTGGGCCTGCTGTGTTAGCCCTGCCCCCCGGGGCACACTGAGACTGGCAGCTGAGACTGGGCATGGTGGCGTGCACCTATAATCCCAGCCTCCCAAAGGAGGCTGTAAATAGGCAGATCACTACAGGTCCAATCTAGTAGTGGGATCCTGAACTTCCCTAAAATAAAAAAAAAAAAAAAAAAAAAAAAAAAAAAGGATAAAGAAGTCACACACACACACACACACACACACACACAATTGACATCATTCAACTTTTCATAAAGGAGATAAATCTTGTCATTTGTGACAACATCATTGAATGTGGAGGAAATTATGCTAAGTAAATAAGCCAAACCTAGAAAGATAGATAATTTATGATTTTGTTAATATGTAGAATTGAAAATTGTCAGGCTCACAGAAGCAGAGGAAATGATGGTTGCTAGAGTCTGGGATGAGGAAGAAATGAAAAGATGATGCTCAAAAGATACAAAGTTTCAGTTAAAAAAGTAAAGCTAGTTGTGGAAATTATACAGTATATTGGATATGGCCTAATTACAATTTTAAAGAGGGCAAATTACCTAACATTGTGTGCTTACATACAATGGTGCACACAAACACATGCACACATATGTGTACATATAATAGCAACAATAATAGCAGAAGGGTAGGAGAAAACTTTGGGAGGCGTGTTTCTGGTCTTCATGAGGGGATGGACCATTGCTGTGGAGTCATTCTGACTCTCTGAGTTATGTGCATTAATAAGCAAAGCATTTTTACAGGTCAATCATGCACTAAGTGCTTTAGAAACCAAGAAGTAAAATCCACTTATAGAATTATATCAACAATACAAAACATTTATGTAAAGATTAAGGAACACTGGCAGAATCATGTTTTATAGTTTCATGTGTACTACATATATAAAGTCAGATCTTAATTTTATTTGTATTGTTTTAGTCACTAAAACTACAGTGTAAAGTGGAACCAAACTTATTTTGACAAATATGAGTTATTTGCAGAAAATACATGTCCTGCCATTCGATTCCCATTTATTTCTCATTTAATATTTATACTTTTATTGTTGCTTTAAATCAATCGAGGGTAGATTTTTGTTGTTTTGTTTTGTTAAATATTTATTTATTTGTTTGGTACAGGGTCTCACTATGCAGCTCAGACTCGTAGTGATCCACCAGTGTCAGCCTCCCTAGAGTGCACCACCACACCCAGAATGGCCTGTGGTCCCAGAGATTGAACTCGGGTCCACCACACCCAGAATGGCCTGTGGTCCCAGAGATTGAACTCGGGTCCTTGCACTTGCCAGGGAGGCACACTGAGCAATCTCCCTGCCAATTGAAGGTAGTTATAATGTAGCATTTCCTCTATCAATATGTAAGCATAGAGCATGGTCATCCTTCATGAACACATGCAGGAAATTAACTATAGCCCATGTTTATAATTTTTCATGCTGGGTGTGGTGATACGCAAATCCCAGAACTTGAAAGGCCAAGGTAGGAGGA
This sequence comes from Ctenomys sociabilis, assembly GCA_004027165.1. NCBI lineage: Eukaryota > Metazoa > Chordata > Mammalia > Rodentia > Ctenomyidae > Ctenomys > Ctenomys sociabilis. Next base: position 2,306 of record PVKA01021152.1, on the reverse strand, counting down.
TCACTGTGAGCTCAAAGCTAGCGTGAGCTACATAGTGAATTTAAGGCCCAGCCTGAACTACATGGCAAAACCCTGACTCAAAACAAAACAAAACAAAAATAAAATAAAATAAAATAAAAAAATATATTGAAATGTCCTAATGTAGTAATATTTTATTTACTTACCAAGGATGACACACTACTTTAAATTCAACTATCTCTTTAATCTGGAGCAACTTGTTACTGCTTTCTTCTTTCATTATTTCTGCTTTTTAAGTGTTCCACTCTTTCATGGCATTGACACCTTTTGGTCAAATGTCAGTGCCAGTTATTGTTACATCAATGGCACATCAAGACCCAAAACAGTTTTTTTCAGGATGTTGTGGTTGTGATTTTAAAAATAAGATTTGGGCCGGGGAGATAGCTTGACAATCTGTCTGGCAAGCACAACAACTCAGGTTTGATCCCTAGTACCACATGCTGTGCTAGCCCAGCCCAGGTGCACTGGGCCAGCCACCAAGACCAGGTGTTGTGGCTCACACCCGTAATTCTAGCACTCTGGAGGCTGAGACAGGAAGATCACTACGAATCCAAGCTGTGTAGTGAGACCCTGTACCAAATAAATAAATGAATAAATAAAATAAAGACTCATTAGAAAGATGGTGACATTTTCTTCAAGTTCAGATGATCAGACATCTATGAAGTACAAGTCTTCTGGGTATGTAGGTTTGCTTAAACAGGACTGTATGATTGGAGAACAAAAGGACATAGACATTAAGGAAAATTGTGAAAGAGTTCTGACACCATCTGGCAAGAGGTAAGTGAGAACACAAGGAAAATGGTGATACTGATAAAAGGTACAGGGCACTAACAGTCTCTACAGTGCGAGAATTGAAACAGGAACAAGGGAAGTCCAGTGCCGAGTCCTTAACTGTCAGTTTGACTTTATGTCACACTTTCTACAAGCTGCTCTCCCTAGAATATAGGAGATTACAGTGTTGATAGGCAACTGTCAGGTGGAACCTTAAGTGACTAATGAAGTCATTAAGACGTTAACAGTATAACTGAGAAGGGAAATGTATCACTCCAGCACTGTCATTATCTCAGCCAAACTGAATGTCTCAAATCACACAGTGTATATTGTTACCTAAATTATCTGTACATCAGACAGGCTATATTTTAATGGGCATTTCTTTTTCAATTATTCTATCTGTGGCTCTTACCCATCAAAGCCCAACTTTGATAAAATAAGTAGGTATAAAGAAATGATACCCCAACAAAAAAATTGGGGAAAGGTATATGGCAACTGACTGCCAGTTATTATCACTTGATTTGGGTGATTTGAATACAAAACAGAAGTGTTATGTATGGATGAATGATACACTACTTTATTTGTACACTTATGCCTTAGTGTACATTCTGCAAGCTTTCATTCTTTGATTTTCTTTACTACTGTCATCATTAGTCAATATACATTAAATATCCACAGGGTTTTGGCACTATATAATGCTCAATACTTTCACAAAGTGACATAGGCAACAGAAAAGTATGAATACAGCTACATTTTAAAACACTGAAAAAATTTTTTTTATTTTTTTGATTTCCACTTCTTGCTCAGAAGTGAAATAGAACTATCACTGTAGTGTTGTATACTCTTTGAAATAACTTCCTGATTCATTGACGAAGTTGATTTCAGAAAATGATCCCAGCCAAGCAATTCATTATAACTTCATATTACTTAATACCAGAAACACATTCCGAGGTCCTCACAGTAAGTTTTAATTCAGTAAAACTTTCATCTTAAAAGGCGGGGTGGTCTGAATTGGAATTGGGCTTGTGGACAGTTGAGGCCCAGGGAGAAGCAAATTACAGGTTTCAAGAGCCCCCTTGTGGCTAATACAAAGAATAATAAAATAATTTGAAGTCTAGAATGTTAGGTACCTCTTTATTGCTACCCACTTACTTGAGGATTAATCCAGAATTTACTATTAGGTACTGAAGAGCAAATCATAAGTGATCTAAAGTCCATGTCACAGATGAGTTCATGTAAAAATGAAAGTAAAATAAGTACTTTCAAACTCCAAAGCTTTGCAAAGTACTGTTCTACTAATATATTTGTTCTATTCGAATCAAGTTTTGGTTGGTCATTTTTAGTTTTGTAGGTATTCTCATGGTACTTAATATTAGATAGAAATTCCAAAAAAAAAAAAAATAAAAATAAAAACAGTTGTTCCCCATGCAAGAGTAATTCATATGTCCATATATTATAAAACTAGAAGAAAAAAAAAAAAACAGTATGTAGTTCTAGAGGCTTTTTTTGGTTTTGGT
>PVKA01021151.1:0-39128 GCA_004027165.1 Ctenomys sociabilis | reverse complement strand
TTTTTTTTTTTTTTTTTTTTTTGTAGTGTGCTATTGTTGTGGGTACAGATTTTAAGGTTTTGAGATTAGAGTGTGTGTGTGTGTGTGTGTGTGTTACTGTGGATTGAACTCAGGGTCTTCACATTGAGATGTATATCTGATAATTTTATTTATTTTTTTATTTTGTGATACAGTCTCACTAAGTTGCCCAAGAAAGACTCAGACATGCCCTGCTCCTCCTGAGCCTCCCAGAGGGTTGGAATCTGTGTGCGTGCTATTCCTCAGGATTCCTACCCCTTCATTTACCAGTGATTCTTTTCTTTGTCAGCTGTGCAGGTCTTTGTTTCAATATCCTCCCCTTAAAGACTTTCCTGATCATCTTATCTTCCCCGTCACCAGGGATCTAACTCAGGGCTTTGTGCCCGCCAGGCAGGTGCTTATTAGTTTTGTGGCCTGTCCCACAGTGTATTGCAGCCTAGGTGCTCCCATGATGGACATTTATCCGTGACTGCAGTTCCTAAAGCTTCTAGTCTACAGCCAAAGTACTAGTAGTGTTGATTCTAGCTGGGGTACCTCCTTGCCTGGGAGGTGTTTGACTTCTTTCTCTGTCTTTACATAGACTTTCTTCCATGTATATTTTTATTTTATGGAATAAAGATAAAATTTCATAACAAAATGATAGAATAGCAATAGTTTACACATTCCATATTATTATCTTTAAATAAGTTACTCAGAGTACAAGCTGTGGGCATAAAAATTTTCTCCAATTAATATTATCCCAAACGTTTCTTTTCTCTTATTTGATACATGTTGGAGCTCTTAATTTCTGATACCTTGAAAGACACCAATCATGTGGACATGGTAGACATGTATGTAATTGCAACATTTGAGATGCTGAAGCAGGATAACTGTACTTTCAAGGCCAGCCTGGATTAAAAATGATGCCTTGTTTCAAAAGAGCAAAATAAATAAACAACTACAACACACTGATTGGATTAGAACCTCATTTATCATCATTACCTCTTCAAAAACTGCATCTATAATTATAGTGACATTCTGAGACAGTGAGGATTAAGGCTACAGGGTGAGAGTTTTGGGGGTTGCACAAAAGTGTCCCTTAGATTTTTCTACTTAAGGAAATGCATCCCTGTTCTAATAGCCATGGAAGTGTCATGCATGGGTTCAGGCACACAAGTATAGGTAGCTTCTCTCCTTCCTTTCTTTTACATCTTTTCAGCCCCTGCATCTATCCACTCGTGAGCAGATATCTCAGACCCTCTTCCGATGGAGCAATGTATCTTTGCACTTGGATATGGGCAGATGAGGGTGATAGCACTTTATCAGAGAGAGGTAGGCTTGCCCAGCTCACTTTCGCATTGAACTGGCTGCTCCTTAAAAGGGTGTTTATCTAGACTTTAGAGAACTGAGCTCCACAGGGTCATCATATGCAATAGTGGGTTTGTGTGAGTTTAACTCAGCCTGGCAGCCAAGTGCCTGGTGCATGTCAGCATCCTCAAAAAAAAAGCAGCTGGCAGTCAAGGGCTTCAGAAGAAAACTCAAATGGGAGGTAGCAGGGCTCGGGCCCCAAGGAGGAACAGAGAGAGAGAGAGAAAAAGAAAAAAATAAAAGCACAGGAGCTGCTTTCTCTTTTATTCTTCCTGCACTCAACTCCCCAGGAGAAGAGAAATCAGAGGTTAAAATGGAGATTTATATTGTGTTTCAAAAGCTATAAAGCAGAAGAAAGGGTTCTTAGGAAGGATTTTTTTTCTCAGGGTTTGTTTACAAGGAATAAAGCAGTTGCCATATAAAAAGTGTTGTGGGAACTGTTATTATAAATTCACCAAGAATGATTGTAAGATATTTCTGCAGTCACATAAGCCTCTGAGGGAAGAAAAATTACAGATGTGCGGATGGCTTACTTTGGTGAAAATAGCAAGATAAGAGGTTGCCAGGCTATTGAAAAGAGATCGGGGAATATGCTTTCAAATATGCTTGTGCTAAATACAATTCTCTCTGGGAATGAAATAGCTCCCAGAAAGGTATCGATTAGACTACCACTAGCTGTGGTTGGAAAAAATGCTTGTAATATGGTTAATGCTCCCAATAAAAGTGACAGTATGGTTAGGAGGATGAAAGGCTGATTAAGAGACCAGGCCAAAAACAAGATGGAACTCAAAATTGAATTGAAAGGGTGAGATGCAGCTCTGTCCCCTACTCAGATATTTAAATTTAGCTCATGCCAATGTTATATTGGCTAACACTTCATTTTAGCAACACACTTAAGTAGGATGTTATAAAGCGCTATTAACACAATGTGCCAGAAAGGAAAATAAGACATCTATTTGGGAAAGATGGTCAGGAAGGAAAGAGGAAGAAAGCTTTTGGGCTTTTCTAGTTTTGTGATACTTCAAATAAAATGGAAGTAACCATAACTAGTCCTATGGGAAAAAAAGGGACAGTTGCTATCCTTGACCTTACAAAAGCTTCTTACTTTATTTGAAATGTCCAACTAGTACTTGTGTATCTTCAAGTGATCTGAATCAGTCCCCATTTCTGGTAATTTAGACTACCCCTGAGGAATGTGTAAGCTTGCAACAGCTATAAAAATGTACCAAACACCAGGTGGCTTAAATATCAACAAAAAATTGGCTTATAACCCTTATAAGCCAATACAGAATCAATGTGTCTCATTGGCATGATACCATTGACTTCTAAAACATTTCACAGATGCCCTGCCACACCCAAATACATGCATATCTTGAGCATACAGAGGTCGATTGACAAGTAAAAACTCTATCCTCCATGGAAAAATCAGAGTAGGGTGTAGGAACTTTGTATCTTTTTATCAGTTAGTGGCACATTGATCTAATGTCTTTTCTGTGTTCATAAATAAAATAATAATGCATAGGATTAACAATAGGATTTCGGTTGTATTTTATTAAAACAGTACAATAATCATGAAACTTATCAGTGACCAAATTATTGTACATGTGTTGAGGCTTTAAAATTACAAGAGAAAGAGTAGGAAATATATTTATTCTGTATTCTATATATTTATTGTATATTCTATATATTATTCTATATATAAAAAAACATATTTATTCTATATGAAGATGTCCTAAGGAATACGAAAGGCTTTTTTTTCCCCAAGGAAGAAACTTAAGGACATAGTAATAAGCAAAGTGACAGACAGCTTCACTGAAGAAGGGACCCTTGGTTAAGTCCCTACAATCAACCCCAAGAACAACAGGATTGGTTAGCTGCTTTAAAACTTGAACTGAAGAGGTAAATTCTGGGCATTCTTCAAAGTACCTCGGCCATACTCACTATGTTCATGTCTGTGCAGTGCTCAGCTGTGTAATAACTTAGCCCACGTGTGCACTGGCATGTAGGCAAGATGAAGAGGAAAGCCGCACCAAAGCCTGAGGAAAGAGCGAGCCCAGGTCTGTGAAGTGACTTTTGGAGGGTTTTCCTTTCTGATTTTCTTGGTAGCAACCCTAAAAAAGAAACATTCTAAGTTAGAAAATTTGAACTTGTGGCTGGGAGTTCTTTATCCACCTACACAAAGTGAATTTTGAATCACCCCACACAAAGATACCATCAATGGTTTTGAGGGGATTTTAACAGAGACTGTCTCAATGACTATAAGATTATTTTTTTCTTTCTCATATTTAGCAAGTCAGTACTACCTTAAATTGTTTACATAAAGAAAGATAACTTTTATTAAAGTTAGTAGAAATTTATTATATTCTATTTGAAATTCTTTATTATAATCCTTCCAAGTATTTGTGTAAAAGTCATTTGGATTCAGTTTCTCACCTTGCTTGTCATTCTTACTAGAAGTTAAGTAGTGAGCTTCTGCTTATTTTTTTAAACTACTAAAATATCTCATCCAAAGCAAAAAGAGTAAAAGTGAAAAATATGTAGAGCCATACATTATATACAAGGCAGCTGCATTTGCACATTATGTTTAAAACTCACTTCAGGGCATGGTGGCAGTGCCCATAATCCCAGTTCCTGGGAGGCTGAGAAACGAGGATCACTATGCGTCCGATCTGTGTAGCAAGACTGAGTAGACCCTGCACTAAATACATAAAAAGTTAAATATTCTTAAATATCACCTCATGCCACGAGAAAAGCTGAGCATGTGAACAAATGAATGAAGCAATCATATTTTGCTTGACTATGAATTAATTTCAATCAGAGACTTCTTTTGAGATATAGAAGTAAAAGGTGTTAATTCATAGTGAAAAGTAGGGTCGAGTATTTAGATATGACAAGGATTTAATCAGATGCAAAACAAGGTGACATTTTCTCTAGAAACTTTCTCTAATCTGTCAGGTTCCTTACTTCTCTGGGAAGCTGAGGTTGAAAGGAATTCCATTTAGTGGTGCACTATAATTAAGTGAATGCCATTGCTCCTGGTTCAGCCATACTGAAAAAATTATCTAAGGGTAGAATATGTCTAATTAGCTACGAGGTCAATAAAAATTAATGTATTCTACCTTACAAAGTATGCTGGTTAGAGATAGATAGATGATAGATAGATAGATAGATAGATAGATAGATAGATAGATAGATAGATAGATAGATTGTAGGTCAGTAGATAGACAAATACATACATATATATATATATATATATATATATATATATATATATATATATATACACACACACACACACATATACATAGAAAGAAAGAATAAAGACATAATCATATAAGATAAATCCAACAAGACAGTGATCTCTCAGAGTATTATTTATATTATTGAAGAATACAAACACAGTTCTCATTATAATGAATAAATTGTAGAAGACATTTGACCCCTAAAAACAAAGAAACAAATCATTGCTTTCATCAGAGCAGTAAATCATCTGAGGGTTTTGTGAAATACAGTCCCTGGTACAGCAGCTCTATGGAAGGGTCCTGTATGCTACAAGTCTAACAAGACACCAGGGGGCTCCAATGTTGTAGCCCTTGAACCACACACTTTTAGGAGGTAGAGACAAGTACAGGTTACTGATTCTCAGTATGTTTTTCAAAAATCTAACCTATTTCTTAGATTATCCCTCCCCCATCAATTTTACATATCACAAAATAATATGGAAGCTTACAATCAGCACTTCTACAGCCAGACCTGTGATTTTCTGTGCATTGATGGGAAGTCCACTGTTGATTATGTTCTACTTTTTAGAAAATAACCTGATGGTCATTCAGAGAATAAGACCTCTAGAGGCCATTTGTGCCCATTGACAATGCAAATATTATGATGCATTCTATTATGCATTGCATATCTTTTCTCTTTTTCTGGTTTCTCATTGAAGTGTATTAAGCAAATTGCAATTAAGGTTTGGATTGAAGATATTCTCTTCCATGATACAGTAGATAGGACATTGCAGTGAAAGGTGTAGTTCCTGAAACATTTGAGAAAGAATGGTTAGTAGTAGAGGACTTATGAGCTAATGAGAGGTTGACAAGAGAATTTTAAGACTCTTAGGAAAAGAAGAGAAATAACATGAGTTTTGGTTACTAAGACCTATTATTCTGAGCAAAGGAAGAGCAGAAAAGTAATAAAATATGAATGACTGAATTAGCATTTTAAGGGAATCTTTAAAAGCACTGCACGTTTCAGAAGAGACAGTGAAGACTTTTCACATATTGATCTACAGTGTTGCTTTTTCAGTTATTTGTACTGTGAATTCTTTGTTAAGGAAAAAACCCACAGCTTTCTCTTATTAGATTATGGCTTGAAAAATATAGAGGTCTAGTCTGGTTAAGAATTCTGATGACCTGTTTTTTCATGTGTTACTGGTGCTCTACTATTGTAAAGATATTTTACTATTTACAGATATTGTAGATATAAACAAGAGAACTTATGCGTTCCAAATACAAACTGAAAAGTATACTACTAGGAAAGGAAAAATGTAAGACAAGGAAAATCAGGACTGGGAAAAATGGAATTAAATGGATGAAATGTTTCCTTGTACTATAAAATATAACTATATGCAACATACTATTTATTCCTCTCAGTAAGCCTGGTAGAAAAGCTTTATTTGGCTGGCTTTCTAGATAATGAACTCATGTATGCAACCTGGGCACTAGGAAATGCTGGAGTTTCACTGTGTTCAGCCACATCATAGAGGAAGAATTTCAAAGGTACGCATGTGAATTAGGGTCCAACAAGAGAAAAGGAGCCAGTAGGAGATATTTATTGACAGATTTTTGGCTTAAATTCAATTAACATTTTAGTCAATTTTAGATAAAACTTAGATAGAGGTAAAAGAAAGAAAGTCTGGAAGAAAGTAAGGTGAAACTCATATTGGAATGGGGTTCAATAAAGCAACATGGATATTCAGAGACTAGGCCTCTTTGTCCGCAAGACTGAAACACACTTAGCTGTGACATCCACATTGTAGCTTTTTATTAATTCCAGAAAATATATAAACAAAGAAGCTCCCCAAACTCAAACAAATATTTTCATGAGAACTGAATCTGATCTAAGAGTTTCACTAGCACCATTTGGGGAAGGGAGATCTGTACCATAGAAGAAAATTAATCAGGAGAGTCAGTATCTTAATCTACCAAAGGATCCAGTTAGGGCACAGTCACAGGTCTGCAACATTGACAAGCCTGCCATTTCCTGGAGAACGCACAAGAAGAATATCTCCAAGCACTGAAGCTTATGAAAGACTTTACTCCACTTGCATCCAGTAGAGAGGACAGCAGAAAAGAACCAGGGCTGACTGGGGATCTCACATGGGTACCTCCTCTCTGCTGGCAAGTCTGTGCTTACTCATTAAGAGGTGATCTAATTCTTTCTGTAGTACATCTATTAATGAAACGTCTGGCTCTGGACTTATATTTTTCTCTCCCTTTGACCTTCCCGACAACCTGGATGAATCTGGCAGTCTTAGGCAAGGTTATCTATTCTGTCATCTCTCAGACCCTTAATTCAGATCATTCTGATTTCAATAGCTTTTTGCAGCCAGCGCATAGACTTTGCACATGGAACCCTTTTATTTGTGAAACTCTGAACTCATTTCTCTCTCTCTCTCTCTCTCTCTCTCTCTCTCTCTCTCTTTCTTTCTTTCTTTCTTTTTTATTCCTTTCTTCTTTTTTTTCTTTCCCACAACTCAGTTCCTTCTCTTTGAACAGATCCTTTCCCTTTCACAGTACCTACTGTACCTTTCAGATTTCATTTACTCTTTCAGATTCTTACATGAGGGAGATAATATGGTGTGTGCATATGTGGGTCTGATTTATTTCTCTTATCAGTGTGTTATCTAGTTGTATCTAGTTGCCTCTAAGAGCCATGAGTTTATCCTTTTTATGGCTAAGTAATACTCCATTGTATAAAAATACCACATCTATTTTATCCCTTCCTCAGCTCCAGGTACTTAGATTTATCAATTATTCCTTTTTTCTCCAATATCTTTGGCTATTGATTTTCCAAGCTTGCTCTTTCTCACAGATTTATAGAAACAGGTATGTCACCTTTGTGCCATTAGCAATTTGCTTGGCCATAAATGGGCATCTAATTTTATTAATAAACAATGAACACACTTTTAAGGAAATCCCCCAAAAAACTCTTCAAATAAACAGGAGTGAAATTTTATCTTTTTCAGAAATTAAATTTCAAAATTTAAAAGCAATATATATCGGTCATTCATAATTTTTAAGTTGTCTTAAGCTTCTCTTTGTTGGAATTTGCATTAGTAACATCATAAAATAAATATTTTTATCTCTTTTTCTTTCTTCATTCCCACCCAGAAGGTCTTTTGCTCTAAAGTATTAGCTTTGTTTTTGTCAAATTTCATCTCTTAATTTTCTTTTTTTTTTTTTTTTGGTGGAACTGGGGATTGAACTCAGGCCCTTGCGCTTGCCAGCCAAGCACTTATTCTCCTGAGCCATCTCCCTGGCCCCAGCATCTCTCAATTTAATTTAGAGAAAGGACCTTTGTACTTTTATGCAATATCCAAAACATTAAGGAAGAAAGCAATAGAGAACATATTTCATTAATATATTTCAAAGTAATAATAGAAAAATTGAAATGATCACCTGAGCAAATTTTCAGATAACTTTGAGTTAAAAAAAAGAAGCCATATGAAACAGTAATAACATTGATACTGATTCTTATAGATTGTTGGTTATTTCTTTTTTCTTCTTTTGTCTGATCCACAGTGTATCACTCATTATTTTGAATTGAATAAGATATGCAAACAAGTTCATACAAATAACTGATTGTGTAGTTAGCAGATCAATTACATGTTGAAAATTTATTTTAGCCTCTTTTTTAAAAGCTCTGCTGAAGATCAAAAAGCCATCATAGCTATTCTTGGCATCATGATAGTTGGACTCAGCAAACACTTCCCTTCACCTAAATGGCCAAATTTTTCAAACACAGTGGTGCTCTATCTTTGATAAGGCCACAAAGATGAACAATCAACATCAAGTTATATCTGTGGAGGACTGATGTGAATTACACAGAGAAAATATGACAAGGCAGTCATCTGTCAGAATGTTGTCTACAGGCTTGTTTCTGCTGTATTCATTCTGTTTAGGCTTCTGTGACTTATCTTTGTGCACAGGCAATTATCAATGAGAAAGTCAGGCTACCGACTTGCAGGAAGCACTGCTTTATCTTCACACTAGGAGTGAGTTGACTGGATAATACATGCGCAAGAATAGTTTTGAAATTTCACTGACTATTATCAGACACACCCAGGTATAAATTACCTTCTATGCATTGGTGACATAGTGCTATAGCTGTCCTTGTAGCTCTTCTTTTTCTCTAATTTTTGGTCTGCAAACTTAAGTTGTTAACCCTCCAGAAAAGAATCTTAATGATATTATTACTCTTAAAACATTGTGAATTTGGGCAGAAGGGAAATCCAAGCTGTGCAAAGATAGAGCTGAGGACATCTTTTTGCTGAGAAGAGAAGAATGGAAAAGATGACCAGACTGTATCACAAGACACAAGCCATGTTCACTTTCTTCGGCCTCAAAAGGAAAAGACTTTGCTTTGAGGAAAAAGCCACAAAGCACCGTGTTCCAGAATGGTGACTGCATAGAAAATTTTTCTTCACAATTGGATTTAGATTGCTCGGTGATCCAGGCACTTGTCCCCAATAGTCAAGATGGAGGAAAGCCTGGATATTTCAGGAGCAGCAGATCTTGGCATCATCCATGTAGCACACAAAATGCAAGCGTCTTGGTGTTACAAAGGCTCCTGACTTGATTTCAGAGGGCCTGGAAGCCACCCAGTGTGCCGCTGAGAGTGTGTGAAGCTGTGATTGAGAAGAAAGTTAAGCTTGGAGAAGCCAGTAAGATGCATTGTCTAAGGAGAGATGCAAGGAGGGAGAGAAGTGGGGCTGAGAGAAGCCATGGGGGCATTTACTACAAGAAGTGCCCTAGAGGCAGACTCATGAAAGGCCTCTCCACCTCAGAATTTGCCACAGATTACTTCAGATGCTGGACATGGAACTACAGGACTGAATATTTATCCTGCTGACTTTGGACTTACTTTGATCCAGATTCTTTGTATACACCTTTCTGGAAATTTTGGAATAAAAATGTTATGGACCATTGAATATTGGAAATGTTTATTTTCATTTCTGTATGAGCTTGCAATTAAGAGTTTGGCTTATGTATGGGAAGAGACTTGGCAATTGGACTTTTCAGCAACGCTGGGGCCATTAGCACCCAGCAACTCTTGCAGGTGCAATAAATGCCTTTTACTTAAAGAGCCAGAGTGAGTCTTTGGGAGCAAGGGGCAGAATGTTGCAGTTCTAAGGTAATATAATGTTAATAGACCTAATACTCATTCTTAAGGGTTGCTAATCCTGTGTTATAATGTTCAAGTTGTGAAATGTTAAGAATAAGCATATTTTTCCATCTGGAAACCAGTTTAAAGAATTGTATCTGGTTGTAAGTTGACCAGGGGTGGGATGTAATGGCTGATAGCCTTTGTTAGCTTGAGAGCTTTAGAAGTTTAACTAAAGGATTCAGCAGGGAGCCAGGTCCTTACTTTGTAAACATCTTGATCGTGTGGAAGAACAGGGCACAGAGATGGTGTGAATGCCACGTACACCCGCCCTCAGGGGTCATAACCTGCTTACAGTACAGGGGAGGAAATGAGGCTTGCTCTTCCCAGCCTTTTGCTCTCGCTGCTATTCCTGTCTTCTGCAACACTGAGCTGCTGTCCCCATTCCAGGCCACCCTGACTTAGAGCCAGATGATCACCGACTGAAACCTTCACAAACTGTGAACTAAATAAACCGGTTCTTCCTTAAATTTAGCAGTATTTTGTTCCAGCAATGAGAGAAAAGTAACCAAGACAAGTATTAATGCAGAGACTTTCAAGTAACAAGGAAACTGCATAACCTATGGCCTCACAGCGACACACCTCATCACAATGTTTCATTTTGAGAATTCCTTTTGGCCTCTTCTATGGCTTCCGAGATAAGGACACTTTATATTTTACCTAAAATTATTGACTTACTTTTTGGTATGTGAAGTGTGAAACTGTTCTTACAGTTTACCAATAGCATGTTAATTACTGAATGTTCACTTATAATCCTTAATTTGTATTTTCATGCATAAACTCTTTATTTTTTTAATCCAGTCACTTAGTCAACATTATCTCTTGTACCTCTCTTATTCAGGCCTGGGAATAATTTTGAGCACACCTTATATATCTTGATCTGATCCTGGTCTCACATCTACCTGAAATCTAGGGATATCCTCCCCCGGGTCATCCTATAGGCACTGTAGATATATGCAATCCATTTAAGACTGAATGCAGGGAACGGTGAATGAACTCATTTCTATACATAAATCTAAATTTGTTGCTACCAATATTTTTATTGGTAGCAACAAATTTAACCCAGAAATATAGGTACCTCCCTTGTTTCTCTTACTCTTAGGAAGATTATTAATTTTGTCTGCTGCAGATCTTGCTTCTAAAACATTTCTTGAATATTCTCTTCCCTGGTCTGCTACTGCCCTTGGCCATTAAAGTTATGAGTAACTGCTGACATTTATAATCCTTGTTAAAACTGTCTCTATTTTGGTCAGTGAGGCATGATACAACAAAATGATCTCTGGAAAATGAAAGTCTAACTAGAGCTGCAATAATGATTTGAAGGCTGTCTCTTGTGTTTCAAATGAGAGCCCATAGATCCTGCTTTCCAGTGGGTTTCCTGGCTGGCTATGCTCTTGTTAGTTTCAATGCCTTATGCTTTTCTTTCCTTTTAACAACTGACCTTCATGTGTGGGGCACTACCTCAAGTGGCCACTAAGCTTACCCACAGCTCTGGGAGTTCCTTTTTCTCAGAACCAGGGTGCCTAACTTTTTCTCCAAGTTGAGCTCAGTGAGCATGACCCAGAAGAAACTCAAAGTGAAAAATGTTTTCAGACCTGAATAGTAGGAGGTGGCAGGATGTGGAATATATAAAATGCTCTGGGGTTGTTCTAAGATAATTCATTTAATGTCAGATGAAGTTTACCTCAATAAAACAAAATAAAGAAAAAATACATTTGTTTAACTGGTCCTTCAAAACATTCAAATACAGGGGGAAAGTAAAACTTGAATATAGAAAGACAGTTTGAGACATTTGGAGATCAGAGTCACCTGACTGGGCATGGTGACTCGTCCTGAAGACGCATCATCTCCTCCTACTTGTTGGATTTCTGGAGAGGGTGACAACAGACTTGCCTGAAAACTTCAGCTCTGAGTAGGTGACAGGAAGGGCAGTTTTTATGGGAATTTAGGATGAGATAATGCATAAAATGACTAAGTAATACATTTGCTTATAGCTAAATTGGCCACCCTACATAATAACAACTTATAAACTCAAGCAGCCCTGCTGGAATATAATGAAATTCATGTGACGGTTATTGTAGGAATATTAGAAGGAGCAGCGCATTGTCTTGGCTGTACTTAGCTGGAAATTACAACTGCCAACATATACACCTGCAGGCAAGTGTTTATCATTATTTTGAAAAAGTTAACAATGGCATTGTTATTCCAGAAGCAGCTCAGTGGAATAGGCACAACGCAAGAGCTGCAGGCTGTCAAATCAGCTGCAAGTCTCATAAAACCTCTTACTTAACTTTCAAATGTAGCTAAATTACACATGACACTTGAGCCTTAGCACAGCTATTATCAGTTCCACGTTTGTTATATTGGTTTGTGAAATGAGAAATATTATTCAAATGTAAACGGTCAGTCTTTGCAAACAAAATCATAATACATAGCCCCAAGCGAATGACAGTGGGATTTAAAAAAATAACACAAATTAGAAATTAAAAAATAAAATATATTTTAAGATTTCATAGGCTTTTTTTACCCATAAAGTTCACAGTTAAATAATGTTAATTTAGGTTTGAAAGGGTCATAAAAGTCAAGTTAAATATTGACACAAGAATCCAGTGAGCTGCAATAATCCTTTCTAAAATATTTTTGTGATAATAACTTTAATTCACACTATAAGTAAACAAAACAAAGGAACAATTTGTATCTGAAGATGAATATTAAATTAGCAGCAAAGTCATTCAACATTTCAGGTTCCATCAGGAGTTTGATCCAAAACACTTTGTTTTCTCTGTTTTTTATTTATCTTGAAATTATCATCACTTCATGCCAAATTGGATTCTGGGGAACCACTCTAAATTTTAAATGCTCAGAAAAATAAATTAAAACCATGGGCAGTTTTAATCCCCCACAAATTTATTAAGCCCTCATAATATATATTTTGGATTATTTAAATGTTGATGTATGCAATTTTTATTTCCATATAAAATTTCCAAGTATTTCACACACTGTAACTGGATAGTACGTGCACATAGACTCTTGATAGCTATAGCATGGGCATTTGAAGTTTAACCTTTCATTTAGACTTTTCTTCCTCTACTGGTGCAGAAAAAAATGAGAGTTGAAATAGCATTTCAACTTGAAGTCTCAGAAATAACACCCCCCAAAGACCTGCTTCACTTATTTTATGTTGGAGAATTCTCTTAGATAGTTAATGTCTATTTATATGGTAATTGCTCCCCAATATATGTCTACTTTTTCTCCTTTCAGCTAGATTCCATTTTCACCTAATAACACCAGTCACTAACGTACTGTGTGAGTACAAATGATCTTCATGAATAGTGCTGAGTGAATCAATAAGATGTTCAACCTTGGCTTAAGCTGAATGCTTAACAGTTCATGAATTAAAATGAGATGAGCGAATAGTCCTGAAGAGGAGGCATTACTTTGCTTTTCTTTCAGTGATTTTTGGGAAGACCAGCCCTCAGGTGGCAGTAACATTTCCTTCACTATGAATGTTTCAGGTGTCTCCAGCCTGAGCAGCCTATTGGTTCTATTTGAGAAGTTCTAGAAACAATAGTGTTAGAGAAGAAATTCATGGTAATGTTTCGGTGTATAGAACCTAAATGTTCATCTTGCTGCATACATTAAATTAAAGAAAAACAATAAAGACCATGATTGCAACATGGAGGAATAAATATGAAAAGACAAAGGTGCAAGAAAACAAGAATTCTTTAATGTTTACAGATTGAATATCTGAAAAATATTGACTGAGCACTCCATCAGCCTCTCTTTTTCTCCTAATAAGGATGTGAGGAATCAAGACAATGGTAATTGCTTCCCTACTGCAGAGTATGTAAGAGTATACATATATGCTTTTTTCATATGCAAGATAATTCTTTTTTTTTGGCAGAACCAGTGATTGAACTCAGGCCCTTGCACTTACCAGGGAAGCGCTTATTCCACTGAGCCATCTCCCCAGCCCTTCCAAGGTAATTCTAAATGGTAATTATTCTAAACAGATTCAAGAAAGTAGCATGACTGCAGGAGGGAAGCTGGGGAGATCATGGATGTCTGCTTGAGGGGGAGATATACAAGCTAAGATCTGATGAGAAGGAAGCAACACCTGTGAGTGTCTGAGGAGGACATTTCCTTGGCACAGAAAAGGTAGACAGAGGCCTGGCATTGGGAGGAAAGGGGTAGCAAAAGCATGGGAGTCTAGCGCAGGGCTGGGAGAGAGAGGAGGAATCTCAGCCCCTGCAGGACAGTGTTGCAAGGAGGTGACTACAGTCTACTAAACAACAGATAGAATGTGCCCCAAAGCCTAAAGCAGTCATGGGCAGCTTCTGGAACTTGTGATTGATTATTGTGGGTGTGGATGCTGCATTTCCCCTGGGGCAGGTAATTTGCATTACAATGTAAGGAGAGATGGAGGCTAGGGAGCTGCCTGAACTGTTGCCACTCACTTTGCTCTCTGCTCTTTGCCACCACCATGGATTTTTCTGTGGCCTCTGCCTTGGTCTGAAACCTCCAGTCACTGTGAGCTGAATAAACCATTCCTTCTTTCATTTTGAGTGTCAGATATTTGTCACAGCAATGAGAGAAGAGTAACTGAGAATTTTGTACCAGAGGAGTAGGATCATTGCTGTGGCTAAACCTGACCATGTGGATTACAAGCTTTTAGGAATGGCTCATGGGAAAGCATAGGAAATGTTTGGAGATGTTGCCTTCAAGAGAAGGGATGGAAAAACTTTAGCCATTCTGTATGGGAGATTCTGGTCAGAGCTCAGATAATCAGAATACTGATAGAAAACCTGCCTACAAAGAGCAGGCTGGAGAGGTTTCTGCAGAAAGAAGTACCACATTGGTTGTTGGACTCCAGATGATTTGTGTTATGGCTTGGAAGAAAGTTTATCTGCATTTTGCTCATGTCCAAATGCTGTAGGCAGCTAAATTAGATAGGAATATATATTCAGTCAGACAGGGCCAAGCCTTCAAAGAGACTATGGAAGACAAGGTGATTTTGCAACTTTGGAAGAGACAGACAATCCTAATTTGGGCCACACCTCAAGACAGAAATGTATAGTCACATACTTTTCCTAGGGATGGGCATCTGGGATTGATATTATAAATAGGTATCAGTCACCTTGAAAGAGCCCAAATGAGTCACAAACGCAACCCCCAACAAGAAGACACCCTGTCCCATTTTCATGTCCACTCACTACATGATTCAATTCTTCATTTGGTACTGGATTTAATCAATTTTATCTGAGCAATGGTGCTTGTAATCTCACTGGCTGACCATAGTTTTGTCCCACCTCATGCCCACCTAAGCAATTTCTCATGCTGTCCAGCTTTGTCCTGCTTCATCACATGGTTTTACCCATAAAAGTCCTTGGAACTGACAGTTTTTCTGGGGACCACCCATTGTAGCCCCCTTCTGTCCCTCTTAGATACTTTCCTTTTCCCCAGTAAGTATTCTGCTCTTAACCTCCATTCATTCCTAAAATTCATTCTTCAGTTTTAGAGAACACAAACTCATCCAAGGTACAGAACTTCAGAGGTCAGGGACCCTGCCTTGAGGGGAATGCTGAAGAGCCCCATGTTCCAGAATAGTGGTAGCAGCCACATGGGATTCCAGAACTGTGCCAGCACGGAGAATTTATTCCTTGGAATCAGGTCAGAGTGCTCAGTGATCCAGGCACTCGACCCCTACAGCCAAGAGAGAAGAAAACCTGGCTACTGCTTCAGCTGGCAACAGACCTTGGCATCATCCAGGTGATACCGGCTTTAGGTGCTTGCAGCATGCAGGAGTTCTGAGGTTAAGAGGGCTTCCACCTGGATTTCATTGGTAGACCTGGGGAGGTAGACAGTGTGCCCCTGAGAGGGCTGTGTGTAAAGCTGTGAGTGAGAAGCTTATTCAGTGGAAATCCTAGAAGTTTGGAAAAGTCAGGAATGTCGACCATCTAAGGGAAACCGCAAGAAGGGAACAAAATCAGCCAGAGAAATCATGGAAATTACCACCACAAATGCCATAATGGTTGAGCCACATGGAGCTTACAGTTGGCCCCAGATTGCTTTGGGTGTTCCACATGGAGCTATAGGACTTAATGTTTGCCCTGCTGTGCTTTGGACTTGTGTTGGTGCCAACGCTTTGTATTCCCCTGCTCTTTGTACCTTTTGGAATGATGATGTTTATTTTGTGCCACCGAATGTTGGAAATCTTTAACTTTTCATTTGTGTGGGGGCTCACAGCTAAGAGTTTGTTTTTTGTTTTTTGTTTTTTTTTCTTTTTCATGTATGTATTTGGTACAGGGTCTCACTACACAGCTATGACTCATAGTGGTCCTCCTGTTTTCAGCCTCCCCAGTGCTGAGATTACAAGTCGGCACCACCACATTCAGACCCATTTGCTGGCTCGGTGTGCTCCAGGGGTGGGGCTGGCATGGCATGCTGGACTGGGGATTGAACCCTGGTCCCTGCGCTTGCCAAAGTGACACTGAGTTCACTGAGCTATCTCACTGGCCCAAGAATTTGCTTTTGAACTTTGAGGAGACTTGGCACTTGGAATTTTCAGGAATCATGAAATTGTTATGACTTTGTCAAATCTTAGAGATGGACTAAAACGTCCTTTACACAAAGGAATGTACATGAGTCTTTGAGGGTCCAGGGGTGGAATGTTATGGCTTGTGTATTGGTGTCCCCCCCAAATCCTCTTGCAGTCATGGGGTGGCTTCTGGGGTTCATGATTGATTTTTGTGGGTGTGGATGCTGCACCTGCCCTGGGCAGGTAATTTGCATTACAATGTAAGTAGGAAAGAAAGGCTAGCTAGCTGCCGGAGCTGCTGTCTCTTCCTTCACTCTCTGTTCTTCGCTATAATCATGAAAGATACTCTCTTGCCCTGTGCCTCTGCTTGGCAGTATTTGTGTCTGGATTGAAACCTCCAGTAATTGTGAGCCAAATAAACCTTTTCTTCCCTCAAATTGAGTGTTGACTATTTGTCCTAGTAATGAGAAAAGAGTAACTGAGAAAGTCCCAGAGATGAAAACTGCAAGGAACAAGTTTGAACCTTGATTGCAAGGGGCAGTTCATCTTTTGCAAAAATTACCCTGCAAAGTATTCTATTACAGTTTACTAGACCAATCACTTGTAAGGAAATTTACTTGGTTGCATCACAGTTAGAGTTTTTCAGAGATGAATTGAGTCCTGGGCCACTTCCAACTTTTGAGGTTCCAAGTATATTAAAGAAATTAAAAATAAAAATACAAAAGGCACATGATATTTATTCCATAAAATTAATGTTTTATATTAAAACATAAACTAAAATATAAAATCTCCCCTAGATCTATAAATGGAATGCATGCATGCCTGCTGCGTCAATGTTGCAAGTTTAGAAACATTATGGAATCAAAATTCAGCCTTAAAGTAGACCATGATAGGCTAAGAACACATTATAGTGTTTTATCAGAAGAATGTGTGGAAGAAAACATCTTTCTACCCTAGAAAAATCTAGAAAGTGGCTTTAAAATATGGCTTGCCCCTACCTATCTAGTAGTTCAGGACAATCAAGATCTCTGGTAATAGCACTGCCTTCCCCGCTCCATTTCCAGAATGTAGCTTTGTCCAGCCCTTAGAAGAAGGCTGAGAAACTTTGAGTTGAGTGTATAGAACACAGAGCGGAAGTTATATAAAAGGTTCTCAGGCCTCCATCTCGTGGGGCTCCACCCTCTCCAAGCAGGTCCAGTTTCTGCCCTGGCATCTGCCCAGCCCTGGCCACAGCTTCCATCCAAGCTTGTGGATTGCTAGATTCTTGCTCCCACTTATGCTGCTGGCAGGAAGCTGATGGAGTTCACAAAGAACCTCAGGAGAGGGCCCAAGATCCTGTTGCAGAATGTGGGTTAGACTCTAGGTGTAGATGAACTGAAAATTTTAAGTATTTACATGGACAAATGTTAATTGTAAATCCACATTTGATATTTCAATGCCAGGTGAGAATGTGACATTTTCCTCCATGACTGTCACCTGAGCAGTTGAGTGCTTATGCTAAGGGTGACTTACATCTTCCAGTGTTACTTTGTACAGTGTAAGAGCATTAGCTTTAGATTGGGTACATAAGGTGCCAACTCTTGATTATTTTTTAAATTTTTATTTTGTATTTTAGGGAAGGGTCTACAGGGTGTTCAGGGTCTCACTGCTAGACTGGCCTTGCAGCGATTCTCCTGTTTACAGCCTCCCAAGACTTGGGATTATAGGAGCATGCCACTACACCCAGTCTCAGTAGCCTCCTCAGCATGCCCTGGGGCAGGGCCAGCACGGCAGACCGGGGCATCAAACTCTGGCCCTTGTGCCTGCTTCCAGTTGCTTTAATACACTGAGCTACTTGGCTGGCCCTAAGGGGCCAACTCTTTAGACCGTGTTCTGTATCGCATGTGCACAACTGCATCCACGTATTGGAGAACAACAGTCAGGTATGTCACTCCAAATCATCTGTTCTGCTAGGAGGCACTGACTTGCCTTTTGCTCACAAGTCAAACTATTCCTTCTCAGCTCTCCATTATATCTCTGAGCCTCTCTCAATCTCTCTGCTATGTATTTTTGTGCTTTCTCTTAAAGCATTTACACTGATGTTTCACATTTTCCTATGAATTTCAGAATAATTTGAATCTATACATTGGCTAAATGCTTTATTAAATCGATTAACTTCATTATATCTATAGCTCTGATTTTTCAAAATGATTGCTTTGTTTTATATTGAAAATTTGTTTTCTTTTTCTAAATGACTTTAAATATTTTAGGAGATGGATACAAATATTTCTTAGTAAACACATGAAGTCATGAAATAATTTAAAGCCTATCTATATGATATTGAGTTAACATCTATTATTTTTCACCTGTAGGTAAAAAATTAAATATATTCAGCTTTTATTGAGATTCAGTCACCTTAATTAACTTAGACCCTCCTAATTTTCCTTTATTTATCAAGGTATGTACAATATAGCAGCATCTGTCCCAGTATTATTTATTTTGACATGAATATAATGAACATATAGCATCTCCCAGCATGTACTTTCTTGATTTCTTTAGTATGAAATAGAAAATGCTCTTTGCATTTTTCTTAAGATGCAAGATAGTTAGATAATTAAAGGAAAATATTAAATATGTGTGTAGATCTAAACAAACACCGACTACATAAAAGTTAAGAGTGACTGATTTCCAAGGTCTTAAAAGGAGCTTTGCAACATTGGATCAACATGTACCCCTGGAGGTGTGGTAGTAAATGGCAGTAAAGCATGATGGGATCACTTATGATCAATATATAGAAAACATATTGATCTATTAAATTGGTTTTGCAGTCTAAAAATTGCCAGCTTTGAAAAATGGTCAGCAGTTCTGTATTCAAATAAAAGTTTTCTTTTCTTTCTTTCTTTTTTTTTTTTTTTTTTGTATTTTAAGGAAGGGTTTACAATGTGTTCAGGGTCTCACTACTAGATCAGACTCATAGTGATTCACCTGTTTCCAGCCTCCCAAGAGCTGCGGTTATAGGTGTGCACCACCAAGTCCAGTCTCATCCAATAAAAGTTGTTTTTCTTTTTTTGCATTTTTTTTGCTTTTCATCTAGGATCCCACTAAATTTATATTATATGTTCTCACAAAATACTGTATTTATCTCATATTCTTTCTTTCTTTCTTTCTACTTTTGACTTTTTGTGCTTCATTCTATGGATTTCCTTTGACCCTACTACGCAAAGGTATCTATTTCAGTTCTCTATGTTTTCTGTTTGTAGGACTTTGACCTTTAAAAACTTTTATTATGTCCATAAAGTATCCATGTCCACATCCTATTTCTTTTCTTTTACAACAAAAATATTTATTTATTTATTTTTTATTTTATTGAATTACAAATATTAATGAGACAGGTTTAAGACACCTTGACAAGATGTATTTGATAAATTAATACATTGCAAACTATTTTCATAATGTTTTGGTATCATACAAGGTGCATACATGATATTATACTTATAGATATTATTATAGCAGATGTTTCTTATCAGTAAATTAAGAGCGTGTAGCTGTTTACATATCTTATTTTTATACCTGAATTATATCAAAGATTCAATAGTTAATACTTTCTATCTTGTTATTTTCCTAGTGGTTGTCCATAGTACTAGAAGCCAACATAATATCCTGTCTAACCACCATTAGTGCAAATCTTGCCTCTCATAGAATTATGTAGAAGCATGGTGTATTTATCCCAACTGTACTGTCCATACACACACATCGTGATTCTTCCTTTCTGTACCCCTTCTTATGTCTACACCTGTCAAACATGGGCACTCCATTGTCATTCAACCAATTTAGGTGCCTGAACTCGATGATGCAATCCAACACAGTCCAGCATTCCACAACAATAGTGAGTCATCTGAAGAAGTGGTTGACGATAGCCATTTACAGCTCAACTTATTCTTATGGCCCCATGTTGTATGCTTCATTTTTATACTTTTCTGCTGGATCGTTAAGACCTAGATAGAGCAAGACCTATGTACCAAAACATGTAATTTTTGTTTCTGGTGAGGTCAGTGAAGTCCCCTCAGGGTTTATCTTATAATCCTATACCTTATTCTGTGGATCCTTTGTCTGTGTCATCCATGTGGATGAGTCATGGCCAATGCTTGACCAGTTTGCTGTCTATGAGAGCCTGAGAGAAAGTTTTCTCTCCATGTGACTCTCCCCAGGCACACTATAGAACTTTGATCTCTTTCCTCTGTGGCTCCATAATCTCCTTGTTCAGAAAATTTGGAGCTCAACTAAGTTTCATGATGTTGCAGTACAGGTTCTCCTATGTCCTGAGTCTTCACTGACCTTGAAAGACTAGGGCCAAAATGTTGGCTGGCCTTGAGGCTCTTCTATTTCTCCAATTTTAGTCTGTGAACTTAGGTTGTTAACCATCCAGAGCAAAAGCTGATTAGTATCCCACTTAAACATATACCCATAAGTGAAATAAACCAGACACACATGTGCAAATATCTCATAGTCTCCCTAGTATAAGAAGCCAAAAGAAGAAATACAAATGGAAATGTACAACAACTAAGAACAACTGAGTCAGATAAGGCAAAGTGAATGGCATATGCTTCTTGTCCTATTTCTATAATTTCTAGTTTTTTGCCTACTATATTCCTTTGTTTTGTTTCATTCAAAATTTCAAGCATTTAAAAATCATCTCCAGTATTTGGAACAAAGATGAATTTATGTCTATTGCCTGCTACTTTCACTGTTTCTCCTTCATGTTGTCCTGCATTATATGTCTGGACTTTCACATACTTCTCATAGTTTAAATTCTAGGTGTACAAAGGACTCAAGGATAAGTATGTTGTTCTCTTCTTTCAGAGTTGATCTTCTCTTGTTTCTAGCAGATGTCTAAGGAACTAGCAATGAGTATCAGTTGAAGTCATTTCCAGGCCAAATAATTAAATCACAGCTGAGTTATAAACTCCCCAAGGTCTTAGATACATTGTGATCACCCTTAGTTTTAATTCCAAACAACAGAAAAAGATTGGCCTCATAGCCAACAAAATTATATTTGTGCATTATCCAAAATATATAGAGAGATTGAAATTAATAAATTAATTTCAAATGATAGCTGACTATACTTTCAACATTATTCTATGCAACTGTGTTTGTACAAGTAGAACATACATAGGAAATACAAGACAACATCTTTTTTTACATATGTAAAATTACCAAGAATAGCAGAGGCAATTTTCACAGTTTGTGAATACTACATCTACTTATTTGTAACTCCATATGAATACTTGTTATATTTGGGTCTCCAGTGGGCAGGTGTGGAGCAGCAAGTGATTAGATCATGGGATGCACCATTCTTAGGAGTCTTTTCCCAGCTCTCATATTATCTGAAAATGTTCTTTTTGCAGTCTGTTAGATATCACTGTAAAATCATCTTTGTGGGATTTTTGGGTTGGTAATCTCCTGATCTGAAGTGCCCCCAAAGTGAACCACTCGCATATTGTCTAGTGTGCTATACCCAAGGAGACTGTTAATGTCTCACACAGGAAAGAAGCAGGTTAGATACCTTATGATGTTGTCTGTGAATTAGGTATTCTGTAATTCATAGCATGTATTAAATAAGGCGCCTTTAAACTGAATGATACATTACACATGGTAAAGGATTGGTCACTGGACAGTGTTAGAGGTAGAGGCTCACACGAACCTTAACTTGTATGTCTCCTAGGAAAAAATTGCAAGACTCATTGTTTCTTATCAATTTATACCAGCTGACTATTGACTTTAATGAAAGAATAGTATACCTAAGGTATATTCTGACAGACTTACAGAAAATTTGTAAATGGTGTCAATAAATTTAAGATATGTTTAATAACAAGATATATGCCATGCATCAAATGGCTCAACACTGCAAAAATGTCACACCATCCCAAGCTGTCTACATATTTAATAAAATTTCAATTAAAGTGACAGTGTTTAAATAGAATTTGGCAACCTGTTTCTAAAATTTACATAGAAATGCAAAGATCTGAAAATAGGCCCAGTACCCTTAAGAATGTGGGAAGACTTGTGCTGCTGTATATGAGCCAAAATATAAGGCATACGATGCTGATGTAAGGGTAGATGAGAGAATGTGAAGAACAGAGCCTTCAGATAGGTGCTTGTGGCATAAATGCTTGGTTTTTGACATAAAAGAAGGCAGTCCTTTCACAAATGGGGTGAAGCCAGAGAAAATCATTACAGAGCAGAACAAAATACAAAATATTTTGAGTTCTACTGCATATTGTGCATAAAAATTAAATTCCCCAGAAACTGGTTATAATCTCAGTAAACACAAATACACACACACACACACACACACACACACACACCTTGTGTACACATAATGCATATTAAAAAGTCAATTAAGATGTAATTATTGGAATATTTTTATGACTAAAGAATAGAAAAGTAAGTAGGAATTTTTAAAAAGTGAAAAGATAAAATTAGTACCACAATGGCATGAAACAAACTTGCCAGGCCAGAGAGAGAGTACAGCAGCATAAATGCCTGCCTGGCAAGTACAAGGTGCCAAGCTCAATACCAGTAACACAGAAGAAAGAAAGAAAGAAAGAAAGAAAGAAAGAAAGAAAGAAAGAAAGAAAGAAAGAAAGAAAGAAAGAAAGAAAGAAAGAAATCAAATAAAAAATGAACAAATAGAAAGAAAGAAAGAAAGAAGAAAGAAATCCAATAAAAAATGAACAAATAAATAAACACATTCTCCTTGGTATACATATAGAAATGTGAGCAATCTCATTAGTAACCAGGAAAATACAAATTAAATAATAAAGTTGACTATGAACATACAAGAAATGGCTAAAATCCAACAACAAAATGATCAATGGCTAGAATTCATGACACACAGGAGGAATGTTAGAAATTGTCATATGCAAATATTAGATGCATGAATTTTCATTCTCATTATAGAAAATAGGAAATGTTGATCAAATAGTTAATTTATTTTTATATAAAAGAAAGAAACTTAAACAAGAATGGATATCCAGGACTGTTACAGTAGGAACTACAACTGAGAAGAAAAAGCAGGCTCCACTCAGACACCAAAGAGAGCTTGAGTATTTATTCCCAAGAAGGAGAGTATGAGAGCCTGTGGCTAGAAAACTACCTGGAGGAGACATCAAGACTGAGAGGTTCTTTCTTCACTGACCTAATACGACTTTTGTTGAATGTAAGTGAAGGACTGAGATCACTGAGGTGATTAATTGTCAGAAACTTCTCAGGAACCTGTGTCAACAGGATACTAGCAATGACCCTGTGAGGTAGGATGACAGGATGAGGCTAATACTGAAGTCTTATTGAGAGAGCCTCACAGAAACCTGAGCTTTATTTATTATTATTATGATCATTATTATTTTTTTTTGGCAGAACCAGGGATTGAACTCATGCTCTTGTGCTTGCCAGGGAAGCACTTATTCCACTGAGCTATCTGCCCAGCCCCATCACAGAAACCTGAATACAGCCTGTCAGGAGCCTGTCTTCACTGCTCAACAAAGACCTGGGAGTATGCACTTCATGAAAGCTGTGACTGTGAGCATCAAAAATGTCATCATTTTAACTGCCAAAATTTTGCAACAATGTAAATATTATCAGTGATAGCATGAATAAGTAAACTGTGGTATAGGCATACAATATTCACAAAATGAATTAATAAAGTATAATGAAATACTTTATAAATTGACAATGAATGACCTATTGTGATGAAAAACCATTATGAATGAATCACAAAAACATAGCATTTAATGTGAACAAAATGATGAAAAGCTAAACATATAAATATGTTTCCTTTCATATATATTGAAAAAGTAAGGGCTAAGGAGATGACTCAGTAGAGTAAGCACTTCCCTGGCAAGTGCAAGGGCCTGAGTTCAATCCTGGGTTCTGCCAAAATAAAGAAGCTGAAAAATAGGCCAAAATGGTACACAGTATATAGAGCTATACACCTGGAAATGAAAAGAAATGCAAAATATTTGGATGACTGCTTAACAATACTTTTCAGACCCAAGAAGTAGGGCACACTGGTTTTATGGATAGAGTCTGGTCCTAGCTTTTGGTATTGCATGTGTGTGTGTGTGTGTGTGTGTGTGTGTGTATGTATGTTATGTAATAACCTAATGGGTGAATATTTGTCTTTCATGTTCTCATCTGCATGATCTTACATTCTATAATTAAAAAACTATTTAAATATATTTAAGAACTTTTAATAAGTATATATTTGCAATGGAGCTTTCTGAAGTGTTTTAAAAGAAACTACTAGCCATTAATCATATAATCTATTGTAATGTGACCTGTCTTTTTTTCTATTGTTCACTTCTTGTTCATATGTATATATTATACTATTAGGTTGAATTGCTACAATTGTAGCTTCCGTGCAAAAGGGACAAATAAAATTGGTTTCACATTGCTTTTTAGAAGTATTAATTATTAACCTCTTGAAATTTGAAAATATTTGATAGTCATTTTTCCTTAAATTCTCCACTTCATTATTGTAATACTGATTTTATTAAATCCAGAATAAATTAATTTGACAGGAAATTTTCATGTCAGTCAATCCAATGGTTTTATTAAGGCCTTGAAAAGATATTGAGTGACATTCTGTATTTATTACTGAATTCTACAACCTATTTAATTTCTTCCAGTTTAATAATATACTATGCTTTTGAAACTGGGAGTTCTAGACTTCTGAAGTAGGTTTAATGACTTACTAATAACATCAAATACTTCTCTAAAGCACTGCATCAAGTAAAATCAATATCATTATTAAAGAAAGCTAAATATATAATATATATATATATATATATATATATATATATATATTATACTTTTGTTATGCTGTTGGAAATCTGAAATCATTGGCATTAATTCTTGTCTACACCATAGTAGCTTATGCTAAACTTCAAAACAGATTTATCATCTTCTAAGTAATAGTTTGTACTTGAATAAGGGCTGTTATGGCCTCTGTTACTACAGCAGCTCATTTATTTGTCTCAGAGGAGCACTGAGATAGCAGAGCGGTGAGTAGCATAGAAAACACCTCTCTAAGAACTGCTGTTCAGTGCTGGAATATAGCAACCCAAGGAGAGGAGTGGTTCCTCTGGACCCAAGGTGGATCTGAAATGAGGATCCAAGTTAATGGAGAGATTGGAGAGAGAAACTTTCACAAAGGAAAAGAAAGTAGCCAGCAGAGTTTCTCTCCCTGTTGAGACTTCCTGCATGAGAGGAGTGTCTCAAATCTGCAGAAACAATATGACTGCTGGTGACCCCAGAGGCCTTCACAGAGAAACATAGCACTGGAGGGGAACAGTGGACAGAAAGGACTGCAATAGCTGGAGGTGAGGGCCTAGGGCTCAATGCTCCTGCAGCAGAGAGTGATTGGCCAGGATCCATCTTTGAGAGAGGCTGGCAGAGCTCAGCACTCAGAGTGTCTATAGGGTCCGCCTAGTCCCTACCGGTGAAGTTGAGACCTACAGAAGGCGTGTAGACTGTTGCGCACTGAATGAGTCTACTCTTGTTCCCTACCGCCAATACATAGTCAAACTTCAGGGGGAAATGAAGGGGAAGGCTCACTGAGATTCTCCACTACACAAACCATAAAGCTATTGCTGGCTTCCTGGGATAAATCAACACAAATCTGAACTGTGCCTCATCTCATTGTCTAGCAGCGCCAGCAGAGACAATCCCAGAATTGGACTCTCCCCTGCACTCTTCTGTTTTTCTCGCTGGGCTGCTTGTGGTGGCAGATTCTTTTTTGTTTTCTGATAGCTTTTTCTCCTTCAAGGTTTGATCGCATTTTGATATGAATGTGAATATGGTGTCTAACCTTCTTGTGGTGCTGTTCTATTCTTTCTCTTATTTCTACTTTCTCTCGTGTCTTCTGTGCCAGTTCCCCAAAGTTAGCATGATCTCCTTGGTGTTCTAGCCTTAATTCTGATCACTTTCTGTTCTACTGCTCTGTTTTCTTCCTAACTCCTTTAAATGTTAACCTTTGATGGTAAAACTGGCATTGTGTGGACTTATATGATGTGTATAATTTTGTGGTTTCTTTTATACTTTGTTATATAACCACAAATCTACTTTATGTAGTTAAAGCAAATTAATTGTTACCACAGTTTGTCATTTTGTAGGCTGTGTTTGATGTTAGTGTTATTGCTGATGGTACCATGTTAGCCAAAAGTGACCTAATTGTTCTAAACAACTATTCATCCTGGTATTCTAAAGCTGAGATTAAGTAAGGACCATACAAAATACTGTGGCCCAGTGTCAAAAACTGGGAGCTGTGCCAAGCAGGCAGCGACTTCTAATCCCTGATGATTTGAAGAGGTAGGGTCTTGCAACAGACAAAATCTGAAAGACGTCTTGGAGAGAGAGTCATTTCATGAGCAATAAAGCAACTCAACATAGGCAATTTATGAGTATTAACCCAAGAATTGAACTAAAAACAAAATGGAAAAAAAATGAGAAGACAGTTAAATAAGAACTAACCCCAGACATTCAGCTCACCAAAGGCAAACCCAGGGTTGGGTGGGATGGGGGAATGAGATGGGACAGTATCAAAGTCACCTGGTTTCTAAGAAGTGGAAACAAAGCAACTGAATAAAGCTCTAGAAAAAAAAAAAAAACTGAATCAGGAAGAATTTCTCAGATAACTGGAGAGATAGTGCAAAACATGCTCAGCAAGCTTAGTGTTGCTAGAGTAGATACAGTCAAACAATAGAGGAGCTTAAGAAAGTGATGGATACCAAGAGTGCTCAACACAGGAAAGAATCAAGATTTATAAGACAGACTCAAGGGCTAAGGATATAACTCAATGGCATAAGCACCTGCCTGGAGAGTGCAAGGTCCTGAATTCAATTCCAGGAACAAAAAAGGAAAGAGAAAGAGAGAGAGAGAGAGAGAGAGAGAGAGAGAGAGAGAGAGAGAGAGAGAGAGAGAGAGAAGACAGATTCAATTAGTTATCCAGGAGAATAAAAAGTCCACTGAAAGTAACTGTAGTAGAATGAGCTAATATGAGGGCAAAATGTCATTTGTAGAAAACAGGCTTGTGGTTATCCATCACAAAAAGAATCATTCTTTAAAAATAGCAAGGGACCATGAGAAATAAATCCAGAAGCTGGATTGTTCTTTGGATGAACAAAGAAGAATAACTTAAGATTGATTGGAGTCAATGAAAAAGCAGGAGATACCACAAATTATAGATAAACAGATAGATAGATAGATAGATAGATAGATAGATAGATAGATAGATAGATAGATAGATAGATATTCACAGACCTCATGGCAGAAAACATCACTAGTAGAAAAAGAAAATTTGAGACACAGACCAGTGAAACATATAGCATTACAATTTGTCATGTTAAAAAAAAAAATCCACAGTTATGTATCATAGTCAAGATTCCAGAAATTCTACACAAGATTAGAATATTAAAAACTGTTAAGAAAAAAAAAATCAACTATAAAGCAAAGCCCATCAGCATCACAGCAGAGTTCCCAAAATAAGGCAAAAACTTGGAGGGAAGTATTTCAACATTTAAAGGAAAAAATCAAAACAAAACAAAAACCTCTAACCAAGATTGAAGCACCCTGAAGAATTATCTTGCAAAACTTATGGAGAAACAAGATACTTCCATGACAAAGAACACCTGAGAAAATTTATGACTATCAAACTAGCACTTCAAAATGCTTTGAAAGCATTCTAGAAAGATGATAAAGACTACATGGACCCCAACAGAAGGGATCCACCAGATAAGGCAAACAAAGTGGATAGGGGATGGGGAGCCAATAGTGTTTATTGATCTCCCAAGCACATAGAAATAGTAAATGTATAGTAATTGTGAACAAGTGTTGTGCTAAAATCTGGGAATAGAAGAGATGAACACTATATTTGTAAGGTTCTGATTGGATCAAATTTTCATAATACAAGAGGAACTTCATTTGAGTGCAAAAGAAGCCTAGATGACTGCATAGTTTGACTTCTACACTTTTTTTTTAATGAAAATTATTTCAGTAAGAAAAACATAGTTACACTTAGCCATCACTTTTGCTTTTTTAAAAAATTATGCACTGCAAAAATTATAAGAACAAAATTTTCTTCAACTTCTGTCATTATTACACTTTTTAGGCAAATATCATATTAAGCAACCTCTGAGAATAGAAATGAGTATAGAACGAGACTTTTCCTATTACTGCAATGAAAATACCATAGCTTTATAATGAAGAATTTAAACAATTAAGAACAAAAATTGGTTAAATATAATACAATATATATGAAAAGACTAAAAGATAAATTTTATCAAAAACAAAACTTTGTATTTAGTAAAAGGGATTGTAAAAAGCATGCTGGTCAGTAGGGAGAAAGATCTATTGCAGTTTTGAGTTTTAGCATAGCTTTTGTTACACTTCTCATGGTAGAGTTCTAAGACATGAAGTGTATAGCCATCCCATGGCATCTCTGTTACCTCCATATGTATAAGAGTATATATTTTGTACATAGTCATCGTATCATACTTAAATTGAAATTGTCTGAAATAAACTAGCAATCATCCCTTTGAAAATACTTGTGGAGTAAATTGATCATGGTTCAGTAGGGTTACATTAATATTTAACATGCTAATGTTTATATAATAATTTCAATATTTAAACATCAATGTCATTTAGATCCCAGTTTATTGAAGTCTGAAAGTAATCATTTGCTCCTATCACAATACTTCAAGTAGTAAACTTCG
The DNA here is from genome assembly GCA_004027165.1 of Ctenomys sociabilis. Lineage (NCBI taxonomy): Eukaryota > Metazoa > Chordata > Mammalia > Rodentia > Ctenomyidae > Ctenomys > Ctenomys sociabilis. Next base: position 10,037 of record PVKA01021151.1, on the reverse strand, counting down.
TTCTACATATCAGTAAATTAATGCTGCAAATTCTGAGGTCACTTAACACAGACACGGCGGCTCCCATCTTCTGTTTGAAAACTACAAAAGTTGTGCTGTCCTGGTTTTTGAAGCTTAACACATCATTAGCAATCTGTGAACAGTAATTGAAATGGTCTTATTTCGTTTTATTCACTTTCCAATGCTAAAATACCAATTCTAATGATGTTATTCTTAGCAAAAGCTATTACAAGTATTCATCATTCTCAGAGAACAACTTCTGTTTATATAACTTATAAATGTGCAAGTCATTAGATGGAAATGAAATCAGTTGCAATCAATCCATTTGCCTCTTTGATGAAGGTACACCAGAAATTAAGGACTGCCAAGGACCACCCCAGTGGACTTTTGGCTCTTACCTATACAGACATCTCAGAAGTTAATGTATTTGAGAAATACCAAAGTGCTTATTTACTAAAATGTGACAGAGGTTTTTAGACATTGTGTATCAGTGCAATTATTTTCCTCTGATTTTGAAGCTCAAATTTAAAGGGAGCTTTTGCTGAAGATAAGAGCGGCAAGTGTAGTATAATTCAGACTTTATTTAACCTCAGAGATCATGGTTTGTTTCACTTAAGTCTTACAAAATGACATAGCAGTGTAATAAAAATGAGGAGCAAATTTTCTCATGTCTAAAATGATACATGAAAAAACTTCCTGATCTCTATACACTGAAATATATCTTTTATATGAATAAAAATATTTTATGGCAATTATAGAGTATCTTTGCAAAAAGATAAGGGACATACAAGAAAACTGAAATGGCTTAAAGATAGCAATTGCTAATATGTTACTTTATTTCTCTTTACCCTTCCATATTCAATAAATGAGTTAGAATATTATATAATATTGAGACCACATTTCAGCAAATAATTCATTATAAATATTTCTATTACTATTGGCATTAACTGTAAATGAATTTTTAAATGACTATCATTTTACAAGTTTAGCATAATAGTCTAAGGCATTTACTGTTATTTTAAATATTCAAAATTTTATGTGTAATTCTCGAGTAGAAGTAATTGTACATACATGTTTCATTCATTTACTAAAATTAACACCCTGCTAGATTCTAGATACAGAATCAACAAATACAGTTATCTTTGAAATTCTTAAAATATATTTCCAAAGTATTGAATCTCCTGTTGGAAAAACACACATGCATCATTTACCTCCTTTTCATCAAATCCATTGTAGAATCTGGCACCAAACTGATTCTTAATACAAGAACTTTAGTGCTGCACTGACTGGCATTGTTTGGAGAAATGGAATTAATTTATGGTATTGCCAGAAGTGTGTGGAAATGCTAGTTCAGTAACAATGAGATGACTTCATTTAACAGATTTCTAAATTTTAATGCTAGCCTATTCTCATTTCATTTTGTACAACACTTGAGTAAAGTTCATTTTAATATGCTGGTTTTCTAGTTGTACTTTGATAATGACACAATCCAGTGCAGACCTCACATATTGGCAAAGGTCAAGAACGGCAGTGGTGACTTGTGCTGGGATATTGATTGGGATATCCCTCTGGGATGACTCTGCTGATATTGGGAAGGAGCTGCCTCTCCTATTATAAGGTGAAGTGCTTTGTAACACCTATAATAGCTGTTACCATTTGTAACAGCTATTCTTTCAGAGTCTATCACAGGCTAGAAGGCTACATTCTGAAGAAAAGGGGAGGTGGACAAACTTCCCTTCGATAAAGCATACTTATAATACTTCTTAAGGTCAGTACAGAATATACTGACATGAAAGGCAGCACTTGAATACTTACCAGTTACATGGGCAATCCACTGAAACTTCCAAGTTCTAAGATTGAATTACACATTAAATTTAGTATTAGCTTTAAGATAACATTTTTGTCTATTTTATTCTCTAACACATATTCTGGCTTATAGGATGTGCTCAATAAATATTCTGAAATGAATAACATAATTAGCTGCCAGAAGGAAAAAAGAAGGATAGGTTAAAGCTTTGATTGATGACAATAAATCTGAAATGCAAGAGAAAAATGTTTCTTTTTGGCTTGCCTCATTTGTGTTATTCTAATGGTCTGCTTTAGAATTAAGTGCTTTGATTCCATCAGCTAGCAAATTAAATGAATCTAGTAATGTTTTAGAGTCTTCAAAACTTTTCATATCTCCTCTTTCTTTCCTTTATTCAAGCCACCTGAACTGCAAATCTTACCCCTAATCTTTGAAAGTCTCTTTCTATCATTTCCCAAATCTCCTCTGTCCTCAATTTCTGCACGACTTGGCCTTGCACCTCCTGGATCATGTGGCCTCCACTGAGAAATCTTTCTATGGACTCCCTTTGCTCTATTGCCCCCTGAATTGGTGACTCTTCTGGCCATTCTCTTCTTCCTGCTGTAGAACACTTTTCTTTCTCTGACTCGCATTGTGGATACTGCCATCCTGCTTCCTAAAATCTTTAGCTTTGAGTAACCTCTCAACAGATTACATCTATCCCTGTTCCTCATTATTACAATCATACTCACATCTCCTGGTGATTCCCCCTCACTTCATGATGTCCTTAGCAGCTGACTCATTGCCACTTTGCCCAAAATATCACTATCTTACATTTATACTGGTTTGAATGTTGATCTTTCCAATGCTATTTGAAATCCTGTCCTCAGGACTTTGACATGCACATACTCAGCCTCTGTTACTCACCTCTGTGACCATTCCCTGATATTGACGTCAGCAATGATGGCAGTCCCTACATCATCTCAGCATCAGATACCACATTCCCCACTTAAATATCATTTTTTGTTCCTCAAACTCACACTTCAATGGAATAGCTCTGAGCATCTTTCAACCCTTACAGATTTTCTAACCTACAGACCCCATATTACAATAACGTCTTTCCTTCAGTTAACCTCACTCACATCTGCAGTTTCTAAGCGTGATCATGTCTATGCATTGCTACTCTTGCTTTACTGTACTCACCGAGAGAACCATAGCCTGAGATGATCTTCCACCTCCTTGCTTGCATCTCTGAAGTGAATACAGCCAAAGAAGTACACACAACCCTGAGGGCTGGAAATTCTTCCCTGGAAATTTCAAACAGGCCCTAAGTGATTCATGGCACCTCTCTCATATTTCCCAACTATATTTACTCTCCCATCTTCTTTTGTTCACTCTTCAAAACCCAGTACCACTTCCCATTTTTATTCTCTATTTTTTATTCACCGAGAAAATGAGGCTTCAGAATAGAACCCTGCAAACTCCCACTGTCACATCCATTCACTTTCCAGCATCTGCACCCACATACTCAGGGCTCCTGCTGTTCACACATGAGCACAGGATGAGCTGCGATTCGAGCTGCGATTCTGTCTACGGCCGCCCCTCCATCTGCGCACTGATCCCGTCACCACCCACGGCACAGGATGTACTTTAGGGAGGCCTTGCTTTTGACACCATCATTTCAATTAATTTTGTTCTTGTCCTCACCCTCTTCCGGCTACCACGCCATTTCTTTATTCCTTGGCAGCCAGAGTCCTCAGAAGAGGTATCTAAATTAAAAATCCCCAAAAAGATAGCATAGGAGAAAGATCAAAATGACCTTGAATGTGGAAATGATTTTGTAAAACTTTAGTACCACATACAGAAATCCATGAAATTACATTAAAATGAAAAACCTTTAATTTTATTTTTATTTATTTATTTAGTTTTTTGGCAGAACCGGTTATTGAACTCAGGCCTTTGTGCTTGCCAGGGAAGTACTTATTCTACTGAGTCATCTCAGCTATAAAATCTTTATTTTATGATGATGACGTAAAGCAAATGTGAGGAAAAACCAGAGATGGGAAGGGAACATTTATAATAGACATATAGGATAAGGGGCTAATCCTCAAATTACACAAAAACCTCTTAAAGTTCAACAGTAAAAAAAATAAATCAGTCAATGACAATAAGAAAAAGATTTAAACAGATACTTCAACAAAAAGAATTTTATAGATGGCAACTAGGCACATGAAAAGACTGCCAACTTCCATTAGGGGATTACAAATTAAAATAGCAATGAGATGGCACTACACACTCATGGAAATGCTGAAACTCCAAAACAGTGAGAAAACCACAGGACCTGGAGCTCCAGCAACTTACTAATTGGTAGTGGGAATGCGAAGGTGGAGCATACACTTTGAAGATGTTTTGATAGTTTCTTCTAAAGTGACACATACTCTTACCATAGGATATAGCAAGCACACTTACTGATACTCACCTAAAACATCTAAGACAGGTCAATGAAAAGCCTGCACACACATGTTAATCGAAACCTTATCCATAACTGCCAAATTCTGCAATCAACTAACATGCCCTTAGTGGTTGAGTGGATGATAAATCTCAGACAAAGGAGTATTATTTAATGCTTAAAAATAATTAAACCATGGAAACAGAAAGGGAAACTTACAAACATGTTACTTAAAGGAAAGAAGGCCACTGGAAAAATTTCAACTGTTAGACCCGCATGAAATGAATAAGCTATGTAATTAATAAAAAATTATTGGTTTCAGAAGGTTGGGGAAAGGAGAAAAGTAGAACCTGGGCTATTCAGAGATTCAGAGTTGTAAAATTATATTTTATGGTACACAGACTGTTTTTGGTTATTATTTTGCTTCATAAATTTTTCTCAAATTTTTGAATTTAAATTTGGAGGAAAATATTTTTTTCATATCACTCATAATTAAAAACCAAAATCGTATATATTAATGGGGTATCATATACTGCCTTGATGGATATATTCATGTTATAATGTTTAAATATACATACATATATATATATATATATATATTTTCTCCAACAGTTACCATTTCTTCATGGGGAGAACTTTATGAATCCTTTTGTTGAGAACTTGAAAGATGTAGTACACTACTATTGTTCATAGCCTCCCTACTGTGCTGTAGCACACAGAACGTTTTGCTTCTTTCTAACTGTAAATGAATATCCATTACCGATCTTTTCCATTTCTCTCTCTTCCTTGTCATTTTACTTTTTATTAGTACACACAAGTTTTATAGTTCACTTGTTGCAACACATGTCTTAGCCTTAACCTCTTATTTTTCTTTTGAATAATAGAGATTTCTTGTGAGATCCCAGCAACTAAACTTGGAGTATAGTTTCCAGCTGATCTTGCACCCATGAAAGGCCAGTTTTTGTGGTAGGGCCATTTGTTCATTTTTTAATAATGGAATCTGTGGATGAGTGATACGTGTTTGCCTTAGGTTTTAAGACCTGCATGCTTCCTGCCTATCTGTTCATCTTCCCACCATCTCTGGCAATAATTATGACAGCCTTGTGGGAGCCATAAGGATACAAAGAATCTGGAAATCTGAATCTCAGAATTACCTCTTAGAGAAAAACTCCTCTGCTGGCCAAGATGACATTGTTTGGACTTTCTGGGACAGACACAGTGAGCTTTATTTCCTAGATGAATCCATTAATCATCACCTATGTTCATTGCTACAGCTGTGAGAATAGATAGTATTTCCCCAATTAATATAACTGTGTTAGTTGACTTTGCATTGTTTTGACAAAATGCCTAAAAATAATAGCTTAAAGGCAGAAAATCTTATTTTGCCTCATGGCTCCAGAGATTTCAGTCCATAGTTGGCTACATAGTTTTGAGGCCTTCAATGGAACATAAACATTATGGCAGAAGGGATGGCTGAGGAAAGCTGCTCACCTCATGACAGAGAGGCTGAAAGGAAATGTGCGGGTGGATTTTCTCCTTCTTTCCCTTATGTTCCACCTCGGCTCCCATACAACTTCATGATGTCATCCACATCCAGATTAGAACCTTTCCTGCCCTCTCCACATTGCCATTCCACATGCCAATCATCTCCAGAAATACCTTAACCAATAAGACTGCAGTATGCTTTACTAATTACCTGGATATTTTTCATTCCAACCAAATTCACAACCAAGATTAACTAGCATCACACCCCAATATCTAATAGTGTCTGTGGAATATAAGTGGTGCAATCAGCAGCATTTTTATGGCAGTTCTTACACAAGATTTTTAATTTTCAAAAGTGGGTTTTATTCGGTTTCTATCATCACAAACAGTAGAAGTAGGGTTAACTGTGCTGCCTTATGCCTGTAGCCCCAGATTTTGAGAGTCTGAGCTCGAAAAATGATGAGCTGGAGACCTGGACAACTTAGTGAGATTCTGTCTGAAATGAAAGGGAGTACATGCAGTGAAACTATTCTAATTCAATTTCCAATTCATTGACTATTGTCATGGATAAGTTGGACAATTATTTAGAAAGAAGGAAGATAAACTGACAGAAAACTTTAGGATTCCTACTATGGTCAGAAATACATTTTTCTTAAAATAATCCTGTTATTTTTAATTTTTTTATATTTCCAATTATATCTAAAAGATTGTAGTAGTCATCAGTCATTGCATAATGATTTTGAAATGCCAAAGTCCCCATCCTGAAAAAATATATATATTCATATTCTTAAATAATGTTCTTCTTAAATTGTTGTTTTTCAATAACTGTGAGATAGAATAGCCTCAGGCCTTCCCAATGCACAACCTCAGGTGAACACACTCAGGACCTCCAAGCCTCTGTGCAGTCTTCGTGAAGTTTGTATCTTGGACTATTACACTGTGGAGCTTTAGTTCAAAAACAGCAGTCCATACAAAAGCCTGTATGTCAAGATTTAAGGAGCTACACTCAGTGTTAGCAGCGTGTGCAAGTCAGACCAACTCTTTGTATGATGAAAATATGATGACTTCATTTTAAATCCTAGGGAAGGCAGCTACTAGTTTCAATATCCAGTGATATTATTCTCACATTAACTAATGAGATATTTTAAAAATATTTTCAGCCCCTTACATTAAGGGCTTTTCCAAAATTTCTGACAGTTTTTCTGTGTGTTTTTTTTTCCCCACATTTTATGAGAAGAGTCCATATGATTGACATTCTGCTACAATTCACTTAGATCCACCCTAATTTTTTTTTTGCATATACCTGCATACAACATTAGAAATTGTGCTTGAATTTGCTATCCATTAATGCTGAATCTCCACAAAATAATGGAATTAAGTAATGGTTTTGTCTTTTATTATCAGAACTAGATCTTATGGCTCTCTCAGAAAATTTAGAGCTAATTGCCAAAGTGCTCATGATGCTACTCCCTTCTCCCTCTCCCTCTCTCTTTCCCTGCCCTTCTCCATCTCTCCCTCCTGTCCCTCTTTCTCTCCATCTCCCTCTTCCTCTCTCTTTTTCTCTACTTATCCATCTCTTGCTGTCTATGCTGAGAGTTAACTCTAGTGTCTTCATATTGAGCTATATCACAAGCTCATTTATTTTGAGACAAGATCTGGCTAAATTGCCCATGCTGGCTTTGAACTGTTGATCCTTATGTTTTCATCTACAAGAGTGCTGATATTACAAGTATATGCTACCACATATGACTTTATTTGTTTATATATTTTCTTTCTTTGCAATTAAAGGAGTTGTTTTTACTTACTCCATCAATTTCTCCATTTTTAATACTATTTTTGCTCTCTTCTATTGGGTACCTTCTGGGTAATATTCTTCATTTTTCTCCACTCTTTTTCTGGATTCTCCTATATGTTCTTAGGCTCTATATTGATAACCTTGTTCTAATGAACCATATCCAGCCAGTATCATATGCCTTGAATTTGACCGAAGAAATGGCCAATACTGCAATATTTATGTTTAGTATAACTGATCAATTTTTGGGGATGTTCATGTACCTAGAGTTCCTTATTAAAATTTATGCTTAAATATTTCTAGAATACAGACAATGCAGACTGTAAAGTCTGTATCAGTGTGGAGTATTGCTAGATCACACTTTTTCTTTATTAGTTTAAATAAACAAGATCCTTGAAAATAGGCCTTATTTTTTTATTTTAAGAAATTGTAGCGGACTGAGGCTATAATTCAGAATAAAGTGTTTGTGTTGCATGTATAATTTTTAGATTTGATATTCAGTACCACAAAGAAAGAAAGAAAGAAAGAAAGAAAGAAAGAAAGAAAGAAAGAAAGAAAGAAAGAAAGAAAGAAAGAAAGAAAGGAAGGAAGAAAGGAAGAAAGAGGAAGAAAAGAAGGAAGCAGGAAGAAAGTAAAAATATACTAGTTTGTATCTGTATCCATACATCAAAAATGTGATCATTCATTTCTCTTTTATTTTCTTAGAATATAGACTCTGTCATCTTAGTTATGTTCCCATCATTGTATTAAAATACCCAATACCCAAAAATTAAAGATAGAGAGGTTTATTTTGGTTCATGTTATCAGCACAGAGTTTGCTGCCTCCACAGCAGAAGGGCATACTGAAAGGGCACAGCACAGGGGCAAGCTCTTTGTACCCTGGCAGCCCAGAAATAGAGAACACAGAAAGGAGCTGGGGAGGGAGATGCGTCCTTCCCACTCATGCGCCAGTGACCAGCATCCACTGGATCCCTCTTCCTAACAGGACAATTAGCTATGAACTCATTGAGGATTAGTCCATGGAGGAACACCCCGTGATAATAATACTTCTCAAACATATGGGGATTTGGAGGACATTTTGGATCTGAACCATATCACAAGTATTGATTTATTTATTTGTTTAATTTCATTAATTATTTTTTTGGTATTTTTTAAGGAAGGGTCTACAGGGTGCACAGGGTCTCACTACTAGATCAGGCTAATTGTGATCCGCCTGTTGGCAGCCTCCCAAGAGCTGGAATTACAGGCATGCTCCATCACGCTCAATCTCCGCCGCTGTCTCAGCGCGTCCCAGGGGTGGGGCCAGCATGGCAGGCCCAGGGACTGAGCCACCTGCCCTTGTGCCTGCTCACAGGCACTTTAATTTGCTGAGCTATTTGGCTGGTCCAGCGCAAATATTTAGACATATCTTCATTATCCATTGATTCTGGATTTGTGAATTGACCTAATTACCAACATATTTATCTGTAAGCCTCCAAATCCTTCTGCAGCTCTGTTGGAGGCATATAGGGATCCATTTAGAATCAGAAAAGACATTACGTACCATTGTTGCTGTAACCTGTGCAAGGTGATGTCTTGCCTTGTTTCAGCTCTTACTGTAAGCTAGACCTCATTTAGCATTTTATTTGTATCATGTAACTGTAGTTTGTTGTTGTTTTTCAGGGAGATCTTGCTATTAAAACTGTTCCCTAAACAGTGTACTGAAGGCTCTACTTGTGTTCCCAAGCATAAGAAAAGCCCTTATCAGAGATACCTTGTAGAGAAAAAAAACATATTTGAAACCAGCCTTGTTCAGGCATGAGATAAAATGCTGGCCAAGAGTTCAGTGTTAATGAATCAAAAATAGGTAGTGAATAAGGTACCTCTGAACAGTACTCAAAGAAGGTAACGTATTTGAGTTTTCCAAAACCTGACCAGTGATTCAGATTTGCCCTATAGTGAGCAGTATATGCTTGGTTAATTCAAGGTTGCCGCAACTTTCCTAGGTTGGACAGCCTGCACACACTCAAAATTTAATGCCAATTAAATGTGGAAATTAAATGGGCCTGATGAACTTTCTAGACTCAGAAATAACATTTCCAACCCCTCATAATGAGAGCAGCACTTTTCACAATGGACTGTAATGATGCTAGCCTCTGAGACCTGCCAGGGTCCAGGAGCTTCCAGGTGCTACTCTGCTTTAAACTGCACTGTGCTAGATTACTGGGCTATTTTTTTTTTCATTTATTTTTATTTTACTAAAATACAAATGTCAATCAGACAGTTTCAAAACACCTTAACCATACAGAGTCAATGAATTAATACATTGCAAACTGTTTTCATAACATTTTGGTATTGTACAAGGTGCATACATGATATTATATTTACAGGTTTTTTATAGCTGAATTATATCAAAAATTCAATAATTATTTACCTAGTGGATGACCATAGCACTAAAAGCCAACATAATATCCTGTCCAACCACCATTAGTGCAGATCTTGCCTATCATAGAATTATGTAGAAGCACAGCGTTATCTATCCCAAC
>PVKA01021150.1:0-39284 GCA_004027165.1 Ctenomys sociabilis | reverse complement strand
TTTTTTTTTTTTTTTTTTTTTTTTTTTTTGTCTTTTTGAGACAGGGTCTCGCTATGCAGTTCAGGCTGGCTTTAAGCTCACTTTGTAGCTCAGGCTGGTCTCGAACTCACAACAATCCTCCTGCCTCAGCCTCCCGAGTGCTGGGATTACAAGCATGCGCCACCACGCCTGGCTATGGGGACAACTCTTGATGAGGTTGGAGAAAGTTCTTAGGCTCTACCAAACTCCAAGTAACAATCACTGCCAGGTTGTTTTAAATAGCTTGAGCCAGGAGAGCTGTAAAGGGCAACACGGGTGGGGATAATTGGCTCTGGTTACTTTAAGAAGCCAGGATTGCTGCATCCCACAGAAGTGAGAAAGAAATATGTCTGGCACCCAGGGGACACTGGCGCTGCGTGCCATGGGGTAAATGTAAGTGGGTCATTGCAGCAATGGTAATTGCACAGCCATGGGACAAGGCTCCAACTTTGCAGGGACAAGGAGAAAGGGCCTGCATGAGGCTGGGGGCAGTCTGAAATAGATCTGGAGAAAAGAGACAGTGTACATCCTCTGTGCTATTCAGGTGCAGCAGAAAATTTATATAATTTGAAAATGTATTCATTTATTTATTTGGTAGAGGGTCTCACTGTGCCGCTCAGATTCATAATGATCCTCCTGTCTCAGCCTCTGCAGTGCTGGAATTATAGACATGCACCATTACACCTGATTTTGGTGGCTGGCCCAGCACACCCAGGGTTCCAGGGCCAGTATGTGGTACCAGGGCTAGGACCCGGGTCCTTGCACTTTCCAGGCAGGCACTTAGATTGCCAAGCCATCTCCTAAGCCCCAAGAAAGATTATAGACAGGTCCACTGACTCTCCTGTATTACCGCTGTGGAGATCATCACTGGCCACCACATTAAAAACCCCAAGTCTGGTCCTCCTCCAAGCCTTACATCCCTCCCTCCAGCCAGCCACTTTTGCCACAGTAATTGCTGCTGCAGTATCAACACTGATTATTTTAACATAATGAAATATGCTTTTTTTTTTTTTTTTTTGGTCTTTTTGAGACAGGGTGTTTATTTATTTTTATGTTTCCACAAGTATTTATTATATTTTTATAAGTTTGAATTATTTCCCAAGAACCTGTGATCTATATCTATATCTATATCTGTATCTGTATCTGTATCTGCATCTGTATCTATCTGTATCTATATCTATATCCATCTATATCTATCTATATCTATATATCTATATATCTATATCTATATATATATACATATATGCACTTTATAAATGAATACAAATGAGAGGGGTTGGCAGTGCGAAGTAGATCCTCAGATCAAGATAAACATCTATGCCTTTGACATTTGTGTTCAAAACTGTCTTTCTCCCTAAAGCCAGAAAACATATGTCTCTCTAACTCATCAGCTCTGTGTATAGAGGAATTCCAAGGGATGATCAGGCACCAGTTTCAAGCGGGAGCTTGGCTCTAGTGGGAATTCAGTGGGTTCCTGCTACACATGTAGTCTTTCAGCCTCTTTGCAATCAGCTGTATTAAACACCTACTTGCAGGAAAAGGAAAAGAACATCATGAGCTCACATGAAGTTGTTCTTTGCCCCAAACTGTCACTTATAACATATAGCAAAGGGAGATAAAAGGGCTGATGGATGACAAAGGAGAAGGTGGGTTTTCCGAGGCAGTAATGTTTTCTGTTTATTATGTTCCTTCCCCCTTGCTTAAGGGTGACCATGTAGAGTCCTGAGTTCATCTGGTCTTAAGGCCTCAGTACAGTCCACAGTGTCCACTTGGCTCGGCTCATTAGCTAACTGGGCCCCCAGAGAGGGACCCAGAGTGTGATTTGAGGAGGTAGAGAAGGAGAAGTAGCCTTTGAATTTTGGAAGAGGTAGATAAGGTTGCACCCTGGTAAGCCTGGTGACATGGCTCATGGAGGAAGCATGCTGGGAAGAGATCACAAATATGAAGGACTTTCAAGTGTGTCCTGGAAGATTGGTGGATCAGGTCCAAAATCCTGGGTTGACAGCACCTGTATGTGTTATTAAATTCTGACACTGAACTGAAGGAAATTTCCTTTTGGAGAAGACTGAAACAGAGCCAGTATTTGATGCTTTACTGATGTAGCCAAAAAACCCAGAAAAGGCATTTTAATACATCAGGGCAGCCTTAGGACTAATGCTTCTACCACGAAGACTATTAAACACCCCTAAAAGCATTTTTTTTTTTTTCAAATTGAAACCCGTAATTTATAAGTAAGATCTCAGATTTTTCTCTCTGTCTCTCAGTTCTGGCTATTTCTTTTTTATGTATTTAGTACAGGGTCTCCAGGGTCTCACAACACAAATTGGACTCAAAGTGGTCTGTTTTTCAGCCTCCCAAGCATTGGGATGATAGGCATGCATCAGCATACCCAGTCTCAATTGCTGTCTCAGTGTGCCCCGGGGGCAGGGTCAGCACGGCACAACAGGGATTGAACCCTAGCCGCCGCACTCTGCCCAAGCAGGAGCTTTAGTCTATGGAGCTATCTGGCCAGCCCAGCTCTGGCTATTTCTTAAACATCATCTTCATTTCTGCCCTAATTTCTTCTCTATTTATTTGTTTTAAGACTTCTCTGCTCTTTTCAAGAACGGCATCTCTAAGGTTTACCACTGCTTTCAGAAGCCAAGGTCAGGGGTGAGCGGTTCTGGAAGAGTTTCTGGCATCCACTGCCCTTCGCGGTAGTTCTCCTCCCATTTTAGCTGGCCACGTGCAGGGCTGTCCCTATACTGGAACACACTGACTGTTCACATTTTTTCAAATAATTTTATTGAGAAACAAATAGAGACAATTTCAAAACTGATGACGAGAACAGTTTCAAAAATGAATACATTTCATATTGTTGTCTTAGTGGTTATTCATTGTATGAGATACAGACATGATATCCTGCCCACAAACACTATTACAACAAATCTTTCTTCTCATTGAATTAAGAGAATGTAGCTGTATATCTATCCTAACTATTTTGAATATATAGATACAAAATGGTTATTCATTTGTTTTTTTATTTTTTATTTTATTGAAATACAAATATCAATGAGACAGTTTCAAGACACATTAACAGGACAGATTTGATAAATTAATACATTGCAAACTGTTTTCATAACGTTTTGGTATTCTACAAGGTGCATACATGATATTATACTTACAGACATTATTATAGCAGATATCTCATCAGTAAATTAAGAGAGTGTAGCTGTTTGGTTATCTTATTTTTTTATACCTGAATCATATCACAGATTCAATAATTAATACTTTCTACATTGTAATTTTCCTAGTAGTTGTCCATAGTACTAGAAGCTGACATAATATCTTATCCAACCACTATTAGTGCAAATCTTGCTTCTCTCAGAGGCATGGCATTTATCCTAACTGTACTGTTTATACACACAATCATGATTCTTCCTTTCTATACCTCTTTTTTCTTGTCTAGACCTGTCAAAGATGGGCACTCCATTGTTATTAAACCGATTTAGTTACCTGAACTCAGTGACAAAATCCAACAGAGTTCAACATTCCATGATAATAATGAGTTATCTGAAGAAGTTGTTCACTGTAGCCATTTACAGTTCAAGTTACTATTATGGCCCCACGTTGTATACCTCATTTTCATACTTTTCTGCTGGATGTTTAAGACCTAGATAGAGCAAGACTTACATACCAAAAGATGTAGATTTTGTTTCTGATGGGGTCAGTGAAGTTCCCTCAGGGTTTATCTTGTAATCCTGTACCTTACTCTGTAGATCCTTTGTCTGTGTCATCCATGTGGATGAGTCATGGCCAATGCTTGACCAGTTTGCCTACTGTGAGAGCCTGAGAGAGAGTTTTCTCTCCATGTGACTCTCCCCAGGCACACTATAGATCATTGATCTTCTTGCTCTAAGGCTCCGTAATCTCCTTGTTCAGAAAATTTGGGGCACAACTGAGTTTCATGACATTACAGTACAGGTTCTCCTATGTCCTAAGTCTTCGCTGACCTTGAAAGGCTAGGGCCAAAATGTTGGCTGGCCATGTGGCTCTTCTATTTCTCCAAGTTTGATCTGTGCACTTAGGTTGTTAACCATCCAGAAGAAAAGCTGATTAGTACTCTGAAGCCTATACCATTCAGTTTGCCCTAACTATCTGACTCAATTGTTTTTAGTTGTTGTTGTATATTTCTATTTGTATTTCTTCTTTTGACTTCTTATACTAGGGAGACTATACAATATTTTCACACATGTGTCTGGATCATTACACTTACGAGTATCTATTGAAGTGGCATCCACTTCAATGTAAATGCTTCAAGTTTATCATCCTTAATAGCTGAGCAATACTCCACTATATAGAAATACCACATGACTTTCAACCATTCCTCATGTAACGAACATCTTGGTTCTTTACAAGATTTTGCTATCACAAATTATGCAGCTATAAACATAGGTGCATGTACATCACTATGATATAATGTTTTCAGTTCCTCTGGGAAAATTCCCAGTAGGGGGATAGCCGATTCGAGTGGGCTTTCTAGTCCTACTCTTTTGAGGAGTCTTCACACTGACCTCCACAATGGTTGTACCAGTCTACATTCCCACCAGCAGTGGAGAAGTGTTCCCTTTTCCCCACAACCTCTCCAACATTTGTTGTTGGTTGATTTACTTATGATAGCCATTCTTTCTGGAGTGAGATGGTATCTCAGTGTTGTTCTTATTTGCATTTCACAGATGACTAGCGATGTGGAGCATTTTTACATATATTTATTCGCTTCTTTAACTTTGTCCTCTGAGAAGTGTGTATTCATCTCAGATGCCCATTTCCGAATTGGGTCTTTAAATTTGAGGGCCCTGTTATATCTCAGTTCTTTATATATTCTAGACAGCAGACCTTTGTCTGATTGCTTATTAGTTAGGATTTTTTCAAAATTTGTGGGTTGTCTTTTCACTCTGTTGACAATTCCTTTTGACGTGCAGAAACTCCTCAATAAGAATTGATCCCATTTGTTGATTCTTGCAAGTGTTTCCTATGCAAATATATGTTTGTTCATGAACTCTTTACCTACCCCTATGTCTTCGAGAGGTCCTCCTACTTTCTCTTCCAGTAGATGGAGTGTTTCTCTTTTAATGTTTAGATCTTTAATCCATTTTGACTTTAGCTTAGTGCATGGTGATAGAGATGGGTCAAGTTTTAGTTTTTGGCATGTAGAAAGCCAGATTTTCCAGCACCATTTGTTAAAGAGGCTATCTTTCTTCCAGTGAGTATGTTTGGCCCCTTTGTCGAAGATCAGGTGGCTGAGTGTGTTCATAAATGCTTCTGCATCTTCTAATCTATTCCAATGATCCTCAAGTCTACTTCATTGCCAATACCATGTTGATTTTATCACAGTGGCTTTGTAGCATAATTTCAAGCCAGGAATTGTGATGCCTCCTGCCTTGTCATTATTGGCCAAGATTGCCTTTGGTATTCTAGGTCATTTGTGGTTCTAAATTAATTTTCAGAATCCACGTCATCTGCAAAATTTAACTTCTTCTTTACCTATTCTTATTCCTTTTATTTCTCTCTCTTTTCTAATGGCTGTTGCTAATGATTCCAAAACTATATTGAATAGGAGGGATGATAGAGGACATCTTTGTCTTCTACCTGATTTAAGAGTAAAAGATTTCACTTTTTCCCCATTTAGGATTATATTAGCTTTTGGGTTGTCATAGATGGCTTTTACCAAGTTAAGGTAGAGTCCATCTATTTCAGTTTTCTGTAGGACTTTCAACATGAATATTGGACTTTGTCAAAAGCTTTCTCTGCATCAATTGAGATGATTATGTGGTTTTTAGATTTCAGTCTATTAATATAGTGTATTCCATCTACAGATTTTTGAATATTGAACCATTCTTACATCTCTGGGATGAATCTTACCTGGTCATGGTGTATGATCTCCTTGGTGATTTGCTATGTTCTATTTGCTAGTATCTTACTCAGTATTTTTGCAACTATATTTATGAGGGAAATTGGCCTGTAGTTCTCCTTTTTGGTCATGTCTTTCTATGGTTTGGAATCAGTATAATACTTGTCTCCAGAAATGATTTTGGGAGGACTGCTTCCTTTTCAATTTCATTGAAGAGTTGGAGGAGTGTAGGGATTGTATCTTCTATAAATTTCTTGTAGAATTCAGCTGTGAATCCATCAGGCCCTGGACTTTTCTTTGTCGGTAGGCTTTTTATTACGTTATGTATTTCATTGGCTGTTATTGGTTTATTGAGAGGTTGTTATGTCTTCTTGGTTCAGTTTTGGTAATTTGTAACTTTCAAGGAATCTGTCCATTTCTTCTGTGTCTTGTATTCTGTGAGCGTAATGATTCTCAAAGTAACTATTGATAATCTTCTGAATTTCAGCTGGGTCTGTGGTGATTTTACCCTTTTCATTCCTTATTGCATGTACTTGAATCTTTTCTTTCCTCTTTTTGATGAGGTTGGCTAGAGGCTTATCAACTTTATTTAGTTTTTCAAAGAATCAACTTTTTGATTTGTGGATTCTTTGAACTGTTTTCTTCATCTCAATTGAACTAATTTCTGCTTTAATCTTTATGATTTCTTCCCATCTTTGCACTCTGGGTTTCTTTTGCTCTTCTTTTTCTAGGTGTGGGAGGTTCAAAATTAGGGTGCTTATTTATTCCCGTTCTGTTTTCCTAATGTGTGAGTTCATAGGTATGATATTCCTTCTAAAAACAGCATTTATCGCATTCCATAAATTCCTGTAAGTTGTGCTTGAATTTTCTTTTAATTGTAGATATTGTTGAATTTCTTGTTGAATTTCTTCTGCAACCCATTGATTGCTGAGTAGGGTGTTGTTTAGTTTCCATGAATTTAGCAGGTTTTTCTGATTTCTTTTGTCATTTCATTCCAGTTTCATTGCACTGTGGTCATTAATATGCATGGGATAATTCCTATTTTCTTGCATATACTTACGCATGACCTCTGGATTAGTGTGTGGTCTGTTGTGGAAAATGACCTGTGTGCAGCTGAAAAAAATGTGTATTCAGCTGTGGTTGGGTAGAACACTCTGTATATGTCCACCAGGTCCACTTGTTCCAAGCTCTGGTTCAGTTCTGCTACTTCCTTGCTAATTTTTTGTCTGGTTGCTCTATTCTTTTGAGATAAGGGGGTGTTAAGGTCTCCTGTTAAGATTGAGGTCTTAGATATTAGGTTTTTCATGTCCATTAATATTTGTCTTACATAGTTGGGTGCTCCTGTGTTTGGTGCATATTTAATGAGTGTTACCTTTTGCTCTTGAATTTTTCCCCTGACTAATATATAGTGGCCTTCTTTGTCTTGTTTGATTCTTTTTGGTTTGAAGTTGAGAGTGTCTGAGAACAGAATTGGTACTTCTGCTTTTTTCTAAGGTGCTTTGGCATGTAGTATTGTTTTCCACCCTTTGACTTTGAGCCTACAAATGTCCTTTTGAGTTAAGTGTGTTTCTTGTATACAGCATATTTTTGGATTTGTTTCCTAATCCACTGTGCCAGTCTATTTCTCTTAATTGATGAATTGAGTCCATTTACATTGACAGTTATAATTGAAATGTGTTGACTTATGTTTGTCATGATATTTACCTGCTGTTGTTTACTGCTTTGTATCCTGTGTGTAATTGTCTGTACTGTTTAGTGAGTTCCTTCTGTTTTCTTTCATAGAGTTCTGGTCATTGTCGTCTCTCTCTAGAACATCTTTCAGTAGCCTGTGAAGGGATGGCTTTGTCATCATGCAATTCTTTATTTGTTCTTTGTTGTGGCAGTATTTCACTTCTCCATCAAAATTGAAAGAGAGTTTTGCAGGATATAGTAGTCTGGGCTGGAATTCGTTTTCATGCAGGATTTGAAGAGCTCTACTCTATGCTCTCCTTGCCTTCATGGTTTGTGTAGAGAAGTCGGCTATAATTCTGATGGGATTTTCTTTGAATATGATCTTCTTCTTCTCCCTAGCAGCTTTCAGTACATTATTATTTTTTTTTTTTTTTTGATTTCTGGGAAATGTGGATGAGTCATGGCCATTGCTCGACCAGTTTGCTCTCTGTGAAAGCCTGAGAGAATGTTTTCTCTCCTTGTTATTCTCCTTAGGCACACTCTATATTGTTGATTACATTCCTCTGTGGCCCTATAATCTCCTTGATCAGAAAATTTAGGACAGAAATGAGTTATATGATGTTACAGTATAAGTTCTACTATGGCCTGAGTCTTCACTGACCTTGAAAGACTAGAGCAAAAATGTTGTCCTTGCAGGCCTTCTTTTTCTCTAATTTTTGGTCTGCGAACTTAGGTTGTTAACCTTCCAGACAGATAGTTAGGTTAAACCCAACTGCATATGTTGTAGGATAATGAGTTTCACACTGGTCATTCTGATGGCTTTGCTTTGCCTAGAATTAAATATCATTTGATATTTGTACATTTTAAGAACCTTCTGAGGTGTTGGCAACATTCTCTATTTTGGTCGGGGTGTTGCTTATTAGAACATTGTGCATGCTGAAACACCAATTTTACACACTTGATTATATCAAAAGTATACTTCAATACAAAAGTAAATGAAAAATATATGGCTTCTGAATATCCAGGGCTGTGGATAACATCTCTAACTGTCCTCTTTATGACTTTGGATTTTTTTATAAATGTATCAGTTATTTAATTAGGTTCTTAGTAAGAAATTTAGAACACTAATTTATGAGGATAAATTCCATTTGTCAGAGCAAAAACGGATCGTAGGTAGCCCCGGAGCTGAGGAACAGATTTGATTTTTGCTAAAATCTGTGAGTCCACTGCTTTCTGATCCATCTTGTGCTGTTCTGAAATCTGGTATCTCTCTTTCTCCGTGTTGAAGATCTCACCCTCCTGGTGCCTGGGCTTCCGGAGCTTCTTCTTGAAGTAAGGTGAGGTGTTTGGGGATTTTCACTTTGCTGATGTCAATTTTTGTAGAGGTGGCAATGACAAATTTCTGGTGTGTTCTTTGTAGAGGAACACGATTAAGGCTAAGAGGCCCAGTCACAAGTAGCAAGCCACTGTCCAACTGCTTCAGGAAGACCACTCTCTTGCCTCTGTGACACCCGGTGAGGATAATCAAGATGGTGCCAGGAGTGATGCTAGCTCGAAGTTTCCGCACATGCTGACTGAAGGGTTTCTTGTCATGGCTCAAGAGCTTTCGGGGCATGTCTTCATAGGGTAGTACCTAGGCATTTTTCGAAGCTTAACCACCCGGCTACCTCCATTCTTGTCCCCACTGACCGCAAGAACTTTCTCCTTCTTTTTCTTCTCAACCTTTGATTTAGCAGCTGTGTACTTTCTCTTGTACAAAGCCTTTCTGGAATACATAGCGGATCGGGAGTATCTACCAATTCCTCTAACCAGGATAGGATTTTGGCTGCAGTGGGGCTGCCCCTTCTTGGACTTCTTTGCTTTCTTCACCTTACCCTTTTTACCAGTACCACTGGCAGAAGCCTTCTAGGCTTCGGGTTTCTTCTCTTTAGTGTCTGGCTTCTCAGTTTTTTCACCCACCATCTTGCAAGACGGGAAAGAGCATGACTTTGGATTTTGAAATATGAAATAGAGGGGATTTTTATTGGATGTGAAAATTCACTAAGATAACATACATTTTATTTTGCTTTTTCACGTTCATCATTTAACTGCAAAAACATGAGTTTTTCCTAGGGGAAAAGGAGAATTTAAAGAAGAAATGGACCTTTCACTTTTAACCTTGATGTTAGCAAGTGACAATCTCGTCAGTAGATTACTTTCTTTCTTTCTTTCTTTCTTTCTTTCTTTCTTTCTTTCTTTCTTTCTTTCTTTCTTTCTTTCTTTCTTAGTTGATATTGGATTTGTGGTTAGCAGAATGTTGTTCTGTTTTAAACCTGAAGGTGTTCAGTCTTTGAGTGATTCATGAACAGCTTCTGCTATTAGAATTCTTTCCAGGGTGCAAGTTCCCAGGGGATGGGCCTGGACAGTCAACACCACTGTGTAGCCTGTGCGCTCCTGGTTGGAACCTGTGGTGGGAAGGGCAGTGCGAGTCACTCTCCAGGGAGGCACCTGTTCCCAGCCACCCCATCACTTCTCCTGGGCTCTTGAAGCAGGACAGGATCCTTGACAGACTGCCTGCTGGGCATCTTAACGTGTTGTTTTTTTTTTTTATTACAACAGCACGCTGGTCAAGTTATTCACCTCTGTAGGTTTTAGGGTTTTTATACCTGGAACCCAGGGAGACTGACAGGGAGAGATTCACCCAAGCAAGAAACCAGGTGCCAAATGTTTGCTTTTTAGGGCTTCAGCTGCAGGAGTGTCAGCCCTTGGCTCTCGCAGGCACAGGTGACACAGCTTCCAAAGATCTCACCTCTAGCCCCTTCTCACTGAGTGATGCTCAGCGTGCGCTTGCCTTGCAGAAGGTCATCAGAATGTGCTCTTCAGCATGCGGGCTCCTCCCCTCACCCCAGCCCAAGCCATCTATTCCTTGTTGGAATAACTGAAACCGTCACTCATGATTTTTAAAAATTATTTTAAACCGTTTTCTTAGAAAATATTTTTAGATGCCTAGCAGTTGCAAAAATAACAGAGATTCTGTGAGATTTTTGCCCAGCTTCCCTGTGAATTGTCATCACTGGTTATTGTCTCACAACAGGATTAACCCCCTCCCCTTTCTCCACTGAAGCCCCAACAATCAGTCTTAGAATTGGAAAGAGGTTAGTAGCAAAGAACAGCATTATTTGCAACATGAGAATGAGACAAAACCCTCAAGTTCCCTAGCTGTTAATCCAGAGCATGCTGTGTCTTTATGTGACACAGACTGGCAGGGAGATTAAAATAATTCCTGCATGAAAACTGATGGTTTATCTATTTAAAGGAGAGGCAGTGAATAACTTGTGAATGCATGCATTTGCTTATTATTCTGCCTTGCAGTGAAGTTGGATGGATGAATTGATTCATTTCTCTGCCTGTGGGTCTCTCTGCCATGCAAGGAAAATGAGACAGGCTGGAAAGGGCAATAAGGGATGATTAAAAGCCAAGGCCACAACTTGGGGAACTGATTTAGCTTCGGTTCTGCCAAGTGAGTGAATTTGCTAAGTCCTTCTCTGAGCCTGTCTCTGTTTGGGAGATGGAGGTGGCTGAGAACTGGCTGGGGGGCCATATAGAGGTGCCACATTGCATGTGTCCATGGAGATGGTGGGAAATTAGACTCCTTGGGATGCTGGCTATGAGAAGGGGTCTGCACACAGGCTTGAAGGAGAAACCTTGGCAGCAGTGTCAGGCGAGGGAGGAACTGAAGCAGGCTTGGGTGGAGGGGGCAGCTGAGGCCCAGGGGCAGCCTTGGCACTCTCTTGGAGTCTTCCCAGAGCTACATCACCTTTTTGCATAGTGTCAAGTAAGGACAAAAGGGCAGGTCTTTTAAACCCCCATCCATCAGGATCCTTAACCCAGCATGGTAGACTACCCTGGCAGCTCTCTGAAACTGAGGCCATTTTCTTTTTCAAAGGACACCCAATTGCTGGTCAAAAAGGACTTTTCACCTAAAGGTCATCTGAAACATTCATTACCCACTATATCATGCTGCTTATTGACCAATTGGATAGTAGGAGTAATGAACACAACATTAGCATTCAGAGGGACATTAGAGGTCATGTAGCTCAACCTTCTTCTCAGAAGGGGAGAATAAGGCAGAATGCCATGACTCTGATAAGATCAGATGGCAAGGGCAGGAACAACCAGTCCTTGTCCTTATCTCTGTTCCTTCTAGGATGGGACCTTCATATGCTTCGTTGGTTCTGGGCACCTTTCCCTCCACACAAGTATGGAGAGGACAGCAGACTACAAGCTGTCCTCAGGGCTCCGTAAGCTGTCTTCAGTCACAGTCACGGCCTACAGCCCAAATCTGTTCTGGTTCTTCCTCATAACATTTACTCCTTGAGCCCTCAGACTTTGAAACCAAGTGGCAATCACACTTTTGCCTGTGAGCCTCTCCAGGAAAAAGTTTCAAGACCATTCTTTCTTTTTGGTGCCTGATTAAAAGGGGAAAACTTAAAACCCACCAGTATCAGGTTTGGTGGTGACGGTGTGTCAGTGGCTTTGACTATGTGGGAAATCCATCATTTATCACCTGAAGCTGGATTGACAGTGCAGAGCCGCCCCAGGAAGGACTGCAAATTGGCGTTTTCCTCTGGATTTGCACAGTTTGTCTGCAAGGGCTGCTGAGACCTACCTTGGAGAGCCTCAGGAGGCTGGATAATGAACTTCGCCTCCCCTGCTGAACAGGCCTCTGGCAGCTCATGGTGGGGGATGTGAGGAGTGGGTGAAGCATGCCAGAAACAGCAACATTTTGTAAGAAATGTCTTATCTTGCTCCATTCACAGCAGCAAAGAAAACATCAGCACAGAGCCAAACCTATTTCTCCGGATAATGTATCTCTGTTCAGTTGCTCCCTGCAAATCTCTCTTGTATTAAGCTTCCTGGCTTCAGCCTGTTACACACACTGTATTCTTTGGAAAATTAATGAGACCTACATATCTTTTGTAATTTGTATTACTGTGTCTTATCTCCACATAATGTGTTAATATGGAAATTAATTTTGTGCTCATCAGATAGCAAAATAAATTGTCAAAGTGTGGGTGTGGAAAACCCTCACCACGCTCCCCTTTTAGCTGACAGCTGAATACTTAGTATTACCCAAACAGGGAAAAATGAACTTGCTGCAAATACAGAGGACCTGATTTACAGATAACTCGTGTCCTTTGTATTTCAAGATTAGATGGGACCAGTCCTGCCTGCTCAGCCCTTTCCTCCATCATTCTTCCTGTGTTACACCTGCACACCATCTCATCTAAATAACCTCCAGACACTTTCTACATGCATCATCACACTTTCCCAAGTGTCTGTCCCTTTGTCTATGCTGGTCCCTTTGCCTGGGCTGCTTTGCTTTGCTTTTTTTTTTTTTTCTTTGAGAAACGTCTGCTTACTTTCTAAATGTCGCTTTCCCTGAAGGCTATGGGTTGAGGCTCCTCTTGTGTATTCTCATTGAGCATGACATGTAAGTCAACACTGTAGGTGTCACTGGTGGCTGTGCTAGGCACAAGCCTGGAAGGGGACCTACCAGATATTTATTTCTTAGAATTCTGGAGGTGTGGATGCCTGAGGTCAGGGCATCACATCTTGCTGTGTCACTTCATGGTGGAAAAGCAGAGGGGAAAAAAAGAAAGAGAGGAAAAAGGAAAGAGGAGAGAGAGAGACACACACAGAGAAAGACAGGGAGAGTAGGATGTGTTTCTTTTATCTTTCATTTTTTGATCAGGAACCTGCTACCCTCTTAAAGGTCCCTCCTCTGAACACTGTTGTGCTGGAGATTCGGTTTGGAGCACACATCCACAGCACAGAGCCAGCCCTGCTGGTGCACTGCCAGCCCTGGAAAGGTGAGGCCCTAGCTGCTCTTCCCCAGTTGCTTTCCCCAGCTCACAGCCCTAGGAGGAGGGAAATGGAAAGAGGCGTCTTCCTTTAATGAACAAACACAAGGCAGAAGCTTGCAGAAAGCCCCTCCCTGCTCAGTCCCCCTCCCTCGGCTTGTCACCACTGCCCCCAATGTTGCCCATCAGCCATTGTTTTTTTTATTCAAATGGAAATCATGGGTCAGCCACAGGTAGTTCTGCTGGCAGCCTGAGCACTACCACATGGCACCAGATAGTGCTGGTTCCAGCAGTTGGCACAGCCAGGGGCTGCTCATTGCCACTGCCAGCCATCACCTCCAGTGCAGGGCGTGTGCACACCGTAGGGCTGCTCTGCTGGGTGCTGGCCTCTGCTGCTGATCTTCATTGGCGGCTGGTTTCTGGCACTGTGCAGTGTAACAGGCCTGGTGTCTTTTGCTCCTTTGAAATGACTGCTGTATCTATACTACTCAGAAAGAGTCCAGGGTAGATTTGTACGATTTTTGGAGCCCACACTACCCAAGAAATAAATCAGATGGGGCCACCACAGTGAGTCTTTAGCAGGTCCTTGCTGCAGCATAGGCTGAGTCAGTGCACTCAGGGAACTGCTGCTAGAATTAACTCTAGAAGAGGCTGGCAGGTGCTGCTGATACAGTGGCTACAGTATTGTGATTGGTGCAGGGCTTCAGGAAAGCCTTGTCTGTCATAGCCATGATCCAGTGAGTGGGCAGAGATAAAAGTAGGGAATCTTCTGGAAGGTTAGCATGGGGCTTGGGATGTTCACAATGGGCCCAGGTCCCTTCCTCGCTGATCTTAACCATGCCAGCCTGCCCTATTTCTTCTTCAGAAAGGAAACTGTAGAGCTTGGAGTGGTAGAGCTGTGCCCATGGAAGACTGGAGTAGAAAAGCATGATATCCATGGAGGACACCACTAGATGGCCAGGGAGGACACCACTAGGCAGTCGGGGGGGGGCATTGATGGATGCCTAAAGAGGACACCAAAGCAAGTCATTCTAGTGCACTGGGGGAAGGGGAAGAGAATTGATGGGGAAGGGCATGAAGGCCACTAGCCTAGCCATGTCCCCACTCTAGCCATCAGGAAAAATAGGAGCCAAGCATTTCTCATCTGTCTCATGAAGGCTGTCAAAGAGAATCTGATTTTTCTGGAGGATGGGGAGGGGACAGAAGGGTCAATGACAAGGCGGAAGGCCATCTCTTCATGATTGTTCTTGAGCTGCCTTTGTGTCTAGTCATGGCCTGCTCAGGCACCAAGAGAAAAGCACACTTCCCTAGTGGCAGTGACACAACCCAACTTCTAGTGTTGTTCCCCACCTCATGGCATCCTTTGAAAAAGAAGCAGGGGCTGTAATGGAGACTTTCTGCCTCACTCCAGAGGCATTTAGAGGGCAGCCTTCCTCAAGCCTTGGAACTGGAGCTCTTCCTGCCCGTGAGAAGTTTCTTAAAAAATTCACCTCCTGCCAGCTTCTTTGTATTGTGTGAGGGTAACTCTTGACTCAAATACAAAAATTTCCAAATAAGAAAACATCTTCCTAAACAGATGTACCCATCACACAATGACAAGTATGATTTCCTATTATACATTGCAGCAGTTCCCCCCTCCTTTTCCTGCCCCAGGCCTCCCTCCAGCCATGGCTGGGCCCGAGAAAGGGGAGAGTTCCTGTCATGGTGACACTTACCACTGGTGGGAATGCAATGACCATGCCGCAGCATTCCAGGCCCTGAACTCAAGTTGAAGTCTTTGGTCAGGTGCACCTGCAAGGGGAGTAGTACAATAATTTCTCCCTTTTCTAGCAGTTGCTTGGGATGGCATCTATCTCAGGATTTATGCATTGTTCTGGTTCCCATAAGAGCCCTGGAAAACATTCAAGGCACAGCCTACCACCCATTCTCAGCTTCACAGACAGGAAGGAAGAGGACCAGAGCTTCTCTTGAGAGGAACTACAGTGGCTGGGTTCCAAAAGCCCCTCTGTAGCCACAGGAAGACCAATTCTCCCTTGTGACTGAGATAACATAGAGCGTGAATCCGTTCAGCCATAAACACCGTCCATTTCATGTCACGGCATTTCAGTGATGCATGAGTGGATCTCACTCAGTGAGGACATAAGTTACCATCAGCCAAAGCAGGGACACAAAGAATAATAAACGAAAAAAAAAGACACAGGAAAAAAAAAAGTCACAGGACTGTCCTACTACAATGTTGTATATGGTTAGATTTCTAAATTTCTGTGTAAATACATGTAAGTGTATATTCCTATTATTAAAAAAGTTTTCTTCATATTCTGTAAGGATTTAAAGTTTAACATATCAGTACTTGATGGAAAATACCTGTTCCCTGTTATGCCTACAATGTTTGATATTTAGACAGATAGTGAGGGTAAACCAAACTGCATATGTTGCAGGGTAATAATAAGCTTCTCTTCTGGAGGGTTAACAACCCAAGTTTGCAGATCAAAAATTAGACAAAAGGAAGGGCTTCAAGGTCAGCCAACATTTTGGCCCTAGCCTTTCAAGGTCAGTGAAGACTCAGGACATAAGAGAACATGTACTGTAACATCATGTATTTCAGTTGTACCCCAGATTTTCTCATCAAGGAAATTATGGAGCCACAGAGGAATGTGACTGATAATCTATAGTGTGCCTAAAGAGAGTCACATGGAGAGAAAACTTTCTCTCAGGCTTTCATAGAGAGCAAATTGGTCAAGCAATGGCCATGACTCATCTACATATCTGAAACTGACAAAGGATCTATAGAGTGAGGTACAGGATTACAGCATAAATCCTGAGGGGACTTGTCTGACCTTATCAGATACAAAAGTTACATTTCCTGCTACATAGGTCTTGCTTTATCTTGGTCCTAACCATCCAGCAGAAAAGTATAAAAACAAGGCATATAAAATAAAGCCATATTAATATACTGAGCTGTGAAGGGCTCAAGTCAATAACTTCTGCAGATAATCCACTATGATTGTGGACTGCTGGACTGTGTTGGATTGTTTTTCTTAATTCATGCACCTGTAGTATGCCAATGGAATACCCATCTCTGACAGCACTAAACGAAAAAAGGGGCTACAAAGGGAAGACCATTTTGTATTTGTATACACAGAATAGTTAGGATAGATATACAGCTACTTTTGCTTAACTCAATTGAGATTTGTACTAATAGTGTTTGGACAGGATATCCTGTCTGCTTCTTTACTATGAATAACCACTAAGAAGATAACAATGTACAATGTATTAATTATTGAAACCATACTATTAATCAGTTTTGAAACTATCTGATTAATATTTGTTTCTCAATTTAAAAAAACCTAACCAAAGCAGGGACACCGTTCGAGAGCCAGAGAACTTTCCATCCATCTCTCTCAGCTTGGGCCTCCTCGTTCCTTTTTCCCAGTGCTGACTATGCGGAGGGGACTCTGTGGCAGCTGCAACTATTATGAGAGAAGGAGCGTGATTGTTGTGTATATTGTGGGAGGGACAGAGAGGGTGCAGGTGACTGGGTGGGTGTGTGAGTAAAGTGTACCAGATGGATACTTTGATGTTACTCATCAGAGATGCATGCTGTTCTAGGGGTATACAATGAGTACACTAAACTGGTGCTACCAGTTTGGTGCGAGCTATTTGTAATAAACATGATAGAGCGCACATATTTTAAGCCCTCAAATAATTGAAACCCAATAGAACAGGATTTCTCCAACTTTGGGCCCCAGATTATAGTAAGGAAAACCATTGTAATATTGAAATTACATTTAATTTTATAAAACATAACAAAAATTTGCTGTTTCAAATGTGGAGTTCAACAGTGTTGGAGTGTGTTCACATTGTTTTATAACAGACTTCCCAACCTTTTTTGTTAGGCAAAACTGGAAAATTATGTCCATTAAACAATAATACCCCACTAAAGGTAAAGGTACCTTTCATGTTTCGCCATAACACACACACACACACACACACACACACACACACACACACACACACACACAGAGTAAAACACTTGCTCTTACCACATGGAACACATTCATTCTGTTTTCTCTATTCTATTCTATTCTATTCTATTCTATTCTATTCTATTCTATTCTATTCTATTCTATTCTATTCTATTCTATTCTATTCTATTCTACTCTATTCTTCAAAATGTTAGTCAAGACACTGAAACATTTCAATGGACTTTAGTTGGGTTTTCAATGTAGTTTCAAATAATTTACTGTGAGTTATAGAGAAGATTAGAAATAGCAATGTGAAGAGAGAAAGGGAGAGTTTGGTTGGGAGCACAGATGCCGGCTGGAAAACTTCTGTGTGATTCATAAGAAAGAAGAAAACCAGAAATTGAAATACTAGGAAATGTCTTTTGAGGAGATGTCAGACATCTGCCTCAAAATCTCAATGAGATTTCAACAGAGGAAGAAATAAGAGGGAAAGCTATGTGGGTGAAAGGAGCTATGCCAGGCAGATGAATGCACTATATACTGACTGAGTGACTTTTTTGCCTCAGTTTCTTCTCTGTAGGATGGGGATAGTAATGTGAGAATTAAGTGAATTAGTCCAAGCGAAGCACTTAAAAAAGTACTGAGTACATTGGAAATGTGCTGTGTTTATCAGCATTCTTTCTCCATGATAAAATTCCTGAGAATTTGAAGTGCAAGGAAAAAAGATTTATTTTGGCTCACACTTTCTGAGGATTGGTCCTTGGATCCATTCCTTTGGCTCTGAGACATGACAGCAAGGGATGCTGTTCCCCTCTCAGCAGTCAGGAAACAGAATGAAAGCAAAGAACTGGGGAGGAGGACATAGGGACAAGAGGGATACACCTTTCAAAGGCATGCCCCTAGCCAACTTTTTCCTTCAGCTAGACCCCACTCCTAATAGGCCACCCAGCAATGAACTCCATCCATGGATTAGTCTACCAAAGAGGGGGATTAGTTGAAATTTAATCATCTTTTCCAGGCATGTGTTAATCTAATCAAGTTGACAATTAAGACTAACCATACACATGCAATGCTAGTTCTTTGCTGTTGCATTGCATCATATCCCTACACTTTATAAGAGTCACTTACCCAGATGAACTTGTCACTTCACAATTTCATTATGAAAGATGAACCAGCAGACATCTTCCACCAAGGAGTTCTTAAAACCATGGACCTATTGACATAAATTCCACAGTCTATTGAACAGGAAATAATAAAATGGTTAAAACTCTCCAGCAGTGATGATATCAAGAAGCATTCTTTGCATGACTAAAGGTACTAGAAAGCTCCTTGTGTGCATCCTTTCAACTCCTTAGCAGTTATAGGCAGTAACTGGTCATTCAAGCCTAAGCCCCAGACTGTTTGGATTTGGATCAGTTCTTCATAGGTAGATCTCTACTGTCACCAGGAGCACATTGATGGGGGAAACTGCCTTTGTCAGGTAGAGAGGAGGGTCATCACATCTCATGCTGAAGGTAGCAGGCCTAAGAAGCAACAAGGAGGTGGACTTCTCTTTCAGTGCCCAGCCCACCTTTGCTACAGAGAGCCTGGCAAGCATGAAAAGCCTTTGGTCACGTCTCCCAGAGGTGATGAGAAAATCTCCCACCTGTGAACCCAATTCTATCATTTGTAGACACCATAGGCTGTGTATTGTTTAGCTGTCTGTCTCATTGAACCTAGAAAGTTCAACGAAGCTCCATCTATAGTGACACTGACCTTTTGATCTAGCTCATAGCTTACAATGTTGGTCATTTTAATTCTACACATCATCTACATGGAAGCTAAGTGAAGACAATGCGTAAAAATGTTTGCTCTTTATTCAAAAGATAGTTCCTCAGACCTTCACTCAGAGTGTGCTAACTCACAAAGGAGCCATGACTTTGATTAGCTCAATAATTGCCTTCTGCCTTCAAGCAGATTGGAAATTCAAATTAGCTGTGTGTGGGACTGAGAGTGTATGTAGGGAAGGTGTCTAAGATGCGTCTGCTAAGTACGGAAGGAGAAACTAAAACAGCATGCATACTAAGTGCCTGTGCCTGTGCCTGTGAGACACAGTGCCGGGAGCCCTTTTGAGGCATAGCCGCTCTGCATGGCTTTGTACCTATTGGTGCCCATGGTGACCCTTGCAGGAAGGAGATCTTATGCTCTCAAGGCAAGGGTGACAGTGGGAGGAGGCAGCGGCCTGCCTATGTGAAAGGAAAATGGAAGGGATGACTCAGGAGGTTGGGGGTCATCCCTTTCCCACCACTTGCCAGCCACGCGACCTTTAGCAAGTCCCAGCCCTTCTCTAAGTCCCAGTTTCATACTCACCAAATGGGGCTGAGGTGCGTAATAATAGTAGAACATCTGCCACAGGCTGCTTGTGAAGATAAGATGCTACAGATTGCAAGTCTTCTGGGTGTTTAAAAGTACTAAATAAATGTTTGAGTTTAATTATTCAGCTCAGTGTTGAAGGAGAAACTAATGTGTGCTGTAAGATTTAAAAATAGTTCTCTCCAAAGTTAAAGAAAAGGAGTCTTTTCTCCTTTGGAAGAATGGAAAGGAATGACTTTCAGTTTTTCAAATAATTAATTTTTGTGAAGTTGTGCTTTATATATAGGTATAGATAAAGGTATAGGGAGGGAGGGAGAGGGAGGGAGACAGGGAAGGAGAATAGGAATTGTCTGTTATGAACAGAAGTTCTGGAGTCACATGTGTATCTTTATCCTTTTTTTCATTAATTCATCCATTTGCTAAGCATCTGTGATAGGGGGACTTTAAACTAGGTACTTGGGATACAATGGTAAGAAGACACCAATGTGGTCCATGGCCCTTTTGTTTTAGTGGGGAAATCAGTTAAATAATCCCACCAGCTTAGGTGGTGTTCCAAACTGCAATGGTGACTCAAGCATGGTGTGACCCCGTAAACTTGCCCGAGTTCAAATCTGGTTTTCTGACTGTGTGACAGTGGGGTTGGTATTTAGTTTCTCCAAGGCTTGCTTTTCTCCTCTTTTCAATGGGAAAGAATAGTATTGATTTCTTATTGCTGTGGTGAGAATAAAGTGAGATAATGCATCCAGAGCAGGGCTTCTTAACCTCAGTGAGATTGGCATCTGGGAGTGGGCAGTTCTTGGTGGCAGGCAACTGTCCTGTACTTTGCAGGAGATCAAGCAGCACCCTGGGCTCTGATGTGATATCTACAAGAAAGCCCACTCCCCTGCACCGTGACAACTAATGATATCTCCCGTATGTCTCATGTCACCCCACTGAACTATGTCATTGAAAGCAGGGTGTGGCATGTATTGAACAGCCAATATATGTTAGCTTTTATAATGTTCATTAGGGAGGAAAAAAATGAGGCTGAAAATCCTAGTATAATTGTCTATGCAGCCTATCCTTGGAAAGATAAATAAATGGGTGTTTTTGTTGGTTTTTCTATCTTTAAAAATATCAACTATGTATACCATAGTTAGAGGTTGTTCAATAACATAATGTATTAAGTATTAATTTAGTTCCACAGCAGGGTGTTTAAAGCAATGACTGTGCTATGGTTTGAATGTCCCCCCCCACAATGTTGAAATTTAATCCACATTGTGAAGTAGGGAGGGAGTCAGAATTTAACTTGGCCAAGCCTTGTGAAAGGGGGTCTTCAGGAAGCAACTCATGTTAAATGAGGTCAGACATACTGGATCCCAATTCAATATGTCTGAGTTTTTGAGAATATGAGGAGAGACTTGAACTACTACTCTCTATCTCACCATGTGATCCCCTGGACCACCCTTGAGACTCTGCTGAATCCCCCCAAAGAGAGTGACCTTTTTAGATGCAACCTTCCAACCGTGACCTTCGCAGCCTTCAGAATGATCAGCTGAATAATACTTTATTCCTTATAAATTACTCAGTCTGTGGGCTTCATTTACAGCAACAGAAATTGGGAAAAGATAGAGAGCTCCTTTAAGTTAGGGGCCACCAAACATCACCCCATGGACCAATCTGTCCCACCATCTGCTTTTGTGTAGCACCCAAGCTAAAATGACTTTTTAACTTTTTAAACTGAGTTGCAATTTGCATAACACCATATTAACCATTAACCATTTTCAAGTGTACACTTCAGTGGCAATGGTTTTTAAATCATTAAGTGGTTGAAAACAAATCAGAAGAATAACATTTTCTGCCACATAAAACTCTATGAAATTCAAATTTCAGGGCCCTTTCGTATATTTCGTTGGAACACAGAGCTACTTTATTGTTGCCTTCTTGTTACAAAGGTAGAGTCCTTTGTGAGAAAGGCCATAGGCCCCCAAAGCCTGGCATATTTAGAAGTGATCCTTTGCAGAAAAGCTTTAAGGCTTAACAAAGACTTGAATCACTCTTTTTGGGAAATATGCACCTCCTCCCTTTTTATCTTGCTCGTTGGTTGTAGTGAATTACAGAGTTCACTATATAAACCGGTGCTACTTCCTCTACTGATGTGGCAAAGCCATCAGGATCCACAGTTGTGTGTCCCTGGAGGCCTATGAAGACCCCTGTGTCATGGGTTCAAGGGCAGGCATGGGGCCTCCAGCTGTCTGGCTTTCAGTTCCTCTTCTTAGCTACCCAGTGAGGCCAACAAACCTGTGCAAAGATCTGGACACTTTCATTTTGACAGACTTTATGATTTGAATTTCAGGTCACCAATTCAGGCTGCCTTTTATTTTCAGTGTCACCTAATTTTTTTCCCACCTATTCTATCTTTTCAGTAAGTTCCCTTAAAACTGTGGGATGCTCTATTGTAATCCCTGGTGTAAGTCAGTTGACCATGGTGCACTGCCTGGTCCAAGGCACTCATGCCTAAGCTGGGGGCTTAGGGATTATAGAACTTTTAGAGGTTCAAATGAGAACAAATAGCTTGCAGCAGCACATGCTATGTGTCCACCACCACTGCATTAGACTAAACAGTCTGTGAAGTTTGCTCAAACGTGGGATAAGTTCAACAGGGGAACTTGAAATTTTCTTCTTTTGGGTCATAATATAGGGAAACCTAGTGATTCTTTACCTTGAGCAGATGAAGGTGGAGGCAGCAAGAGAAACTTATATGGAAGACAAAACTGCAGAGTCTCTCCACATGAAGTCTGCAGACTCTGAGTCAGCCACAGGATGAAGGTGTCTAGTGTGCTGGGAAAGCCCTTCAGAATGTGCACTTCTCATAGACCTAGCACAGTGTGCTTCTGAGAACTTCCTGGCTTCTCAACCTGGACAATACCTGAAGAACTCTGGATGTTATTCCCATGACTCTTAAGGGGAACATCTACATGAAGTGAGCCCAAAACACCTGGGCCTCCCCCCCAGGAAGCCCTATTTTTCACAGTGGACATTCTTTCTTGGGTGTATGTACATTATGCAGACATGGAAGCCTCCACTGACTGAACTAGGAATGGCAAAGTTCATACCAAGATTAAACGCCTTCTGATGTAGCTGGTATTGTTTCTGAGAATATTAAAAAACTCTGGCAGTGATTCAACAAGAGTGTTGAGTCCTCCTAAGGCCAACCAACCATGTCTCCTCACTGAGTGCTTTCAGACCACTTTAAAACCTCTCAGTTCTATGATAGGCTAGCTTAGAATAGAAAAAATTATGAAACTTAATGTAAGTGTACCAATTAGCTTCATGTTAGAGTTGCTTATACAAAACTTAGCAGATCATAAACAGAAGTCAGATGAATGCTCTCAAGATTCTTTTACTCACTTTAGGGTTTTGTAGAAGAAATTTCAATTTTGGGGTATTCTCCAAAATTTTGCCTATTAACTGTTGTCTAAGGTTTCCCTAGGAATGCAAAATGCAGCCCTCTGTGAGGAGCAAGGCTGACTGATGAATTTGTCTAAGCAGCCACCCTCGAGCACAGCAAGATTCGAAAGCTGCAGAGAGGGAGGAAGCTCATCCCTCAATGTTGCCTTATCTGACTCAATTGATTTTAGTTGTTGTTGTACATTTCCTTTTGCATTTCTGCTTTTCGCTTGTTATACGAGGGAAACTATACGATATTTACACATGTGTGTTAAACATTTTATATTTTAAAATTTTAATTATATGTTTGTTATATATAATGGTTACATTCATTTTGGGGAATTTATATGTATTTCTATTATTATCATTATTATCATTTTAAACAATTTTATTGAGAAACAAGTAGCAATGAGGCAGTTTCAAAACCGGTTAGTAGGACAGTTTCAATAACTACTACATTGCATATTGTTGTCTTCAAAGTGGTTATTCATAGTACAAGATGTAGACATGATATCCTGTCCACAAACACTATTATAACAAATCTTTCTTCTCATTGAATTAAGAGAATGTAGCTGCATATCTATCCTAACTATTTTGAATATATAGATACAAAATGGCTGTTCATTTGTATCCCCTTTTTTGTTTAGTTTTGTCAGAGAAGGGTATTCCATTGTCATTTATGTATATTTCTTGATATATAGTATATATTTCTTTTTTATTCTTTAAATAATGTATAATGATAATAAATAATCATTGGAAATGATGCAAAATTTCACTAAACAAAGTAATAGGAATTCAAGAATGGTTGTCATATTGAATGATGTCATCTTCAAATTACTTGTTTAGGTTACTAGATATAAATGTGCAAGACTGGTTTTAAAAAACAAAGCAAAATGATAAAAAATTCAAAAGACAAAAAGAATAAAAAACATTATTAAGTATTAACTGCTCCTTTCAAAATTTCTTGATATTTTCAGTGCCTTTACCTCTGCATGCCTTGCCCTGGTCCTCTTTCCCTTTCCATGAGGCTTCTCTGCCTGTTCCTGTATTCTTTCCTCTCCTCTCCTCTCCTCTCCTCTCCTCTCCTCTCCTCTCCTCTCCTCTCCTTTCCTATTAGTTTATATTTTGGGCTTCTCAGATAAGGGAAATCATACATACCATATTTAGCTTTCTACATTGGGCCTACTAGCATTAAGACTCATTCATTTTCCTGCAAATGATATTCAATCTTTTTCATGGCCAGATAATATTTAAATTTTTTTAAAAAAAATCCATTAATTTGTTCATGGGCATCTAGGCTGTCTCAGATCTTAGCTCTTGTGAATTTGCACACTATAAATGTAGGCATGTAAATATCACTATAGTATGATGCATTTAACTCTTTCAGTATGCTTAAAATGATACATCTGAGTCAAGTGGATTTACTATTTATAGTTTTCCCCCCTTTGGATTTTTGAGACAGGCTTTTGTTATGTAATACAGATTTGCTTTGTTCTCCCTATGCAGATAGATTGACCTTGCTCTCATGGCAGTCCTCCTTCCTCAACTGCCCAAGTTCTGGGATTACAGGTATGTGTCACCATCCCTAGACATTTTTAGTTTTTTGAAGAATCTTCCTATTGATTTTCATAGTTGTTGTAGTAGTTTACATCCCCATCAATAATGGAGAAGGGTTCTTTTTACCCTGCATCTTCCTAGCCATTGTTTTTGTGCTCTTGATATAACCTTTCTAACATTTTTTTCAATTATGTGTTTAGTACAAAGTCTACAGGGTTTCACTAAGTGGATCAGACTCGTAGTGATTCTCCTGTTTTCAGCCTCCCAAGGGCTGGTACTACAGGCATGCACCACCACTAGCAGTCTCAGTGGCCATCTCAGCATGCCCTGGGGGCAGGGGGGGCTGGCACAGCAAGCAGAGGATGGAACCACTGCCCGGGCCTCTGCACTCTGCCTAAGCAGGTGCCTTAGTCTGCTGAGCTATCTGGCTGGCTCCCAATACAACCATTCTGTAAGAGCAACAGATCATGGTATTGTGCCTTAAAGGAAACAGTTCTCTAAACCCCACTCAATAACTTGCTCCTGTTTTAAAATCTACAGCTTTGGAAGAACCAGTTTCTTAGAAAACTCTGAATCCCCTGCCACACAAGACACATAGGACTTAGGCTGTCCTACAAGCCTTCCTGAAGTGCCCTAATGAGTCTTTTTCCCTTTCCCCTTTCAGCGCTCCCACTTAGCCACTTAGAATATTGATTTACTATGCTGTCAACTTATTTACTGTGTCAGTTGTGTGTTTGGATGAGTGGTGTTATAAAGACTAAGGAAAAGTAATTAACCAACAATTCCACAAATGACTTGAAGCTATCTTTGAACCTATTTCAAAGAATGTACCTTTCTGTGTGGCCCAGGTATGTATTGAATTGCAATTTACCTTCAAATCAAATACAGCATGGACTGGCTGAATAGTCCATGTATGGACCGGACTTTCCCATCTAAACCATCTAATGTGGAAAGCTAGCAATACCTATCCAGTTCACGTTTGACCCTTGGGGAAGTCCTGTCTGTCTGTAGGCAGCTGCCCCAGTGAGATAAGGAGTGAGTTCACAGTACCAAAGTCAAATTGTCTGCATGGCCTTTTGATCCCCTAATAGCTATTTTTGAAATAAGCACAAGAGGGAACTAAGCCCTTCATTAATAACCTCCTTAAGCAGATGTCTAAATTTAAACCCAGAGGCCTCCTACCTCCAAACACATAATAGAGAAAAATTTGACTCTGTTAGCAGAAGGGTTTGCTGTTTTATTGAAAACTTATGTCAGCATGATGTCAGTATTTCAGATTTATTCATCTCATATTTTCTAATTCTACTGCCACTGTCTCCATGAACCCAGCTCAGCTCTCTTTACCTGGCATAGTCCCATTCCCAATTCCTCTTGCCTTTCCTACCATGACCAACAGCTCACATCAATTACATAGATAAACTTTGTCAAGGAACAGCTTGAGCTGCTATAGCTGCTTCTCTGTAAGACCGCCTAGTTCCTTTTGCCACTGTAAAGCAACAATATGACTTATAGAACAGGTGTCTGATTAGAAAAGGGCCATGAGAGCAAAGCAGTTGTTTACTTCACCCTGTTTACAACCTGCTTATTATCCTGTAAGCATCCTGTGAGTTCTGAGTCCCTTCTATCAGTAGTATATCAGTTGGAAGAGACAGCCAGGAAAGTAGATAAGGGCTGAAAATATCAGAACTGTGAGTGCCTGAAGTATCCAACACACAGCTTGTCACTACATATGCTTTCTGCCTTTAGCTTAGGGAAGCTGACCAGGAACTCACCAGGGTTCCCTCAGGTGCTATGTACTTTTCAGGTGCTAGCAAAGTGAACCTGTCAGCCTTCTCCTCTCCATTGATGATCCTATGTCTTAGTAGTAATATGCTTATTTTCTGAACAGTCCCAGGATTTCCCTTAGAGCAGCGCTGTTAAAAATTTAGTATGCTTCAGAATACTAAGGAAGGGCTTCTGTTACAACTCAGGTACTGGGCCAGACCTCCACCTTTTTATTCAGCAGATTTGAGGCCTAAGAATCTAAGTTTCTAGAAGATTCCTAGGTGATACTAATGTTGATCTGGTGACCCCACTTCGAGAACCATTCTCTAGAAGAAAGCAGACAGTCATTTTACCAAAACACTGCTCTCAAAATAAATTCCTCAATATAGACTCAGATTTCATTTCCAATGTTACGGGACAAGTTTTCCAATTTTTTAACGTAACAGCTTAAACATTAAGTTCTAACCACAGAACACACTGAGTTTGAAAGCTTTGGCACAGTAGAGAGCACAAATTATGACACTGAGACAGAAATAAGTAGACTTTTAAATGAAGATATTAAAAGGCCTGCAGTCTTTCCAGTGATCATGATGTGTATGAAGTTATGCACTCAGAGAGCTCAGTCCAGATCAAGCTGTAAGGGGTTGGCCCAGGATGGTTCTAGTTTATATTCCAGCTGCTTTCCTTAAAATGAGTTGCCAAACAATGGCCTGCCACCTCTTATTGTGAGGAATACCTACTATGAATGCTTCTACACATTTCGAAACGATTTGAAGGAATGATTATTTCATGAAATGTGAAAATTATATGAAGTTAAAGATCATGGTGTATAGGGTTTCATTGTAGCACTGCCGCATCTAGCTGCTTCTGTGCTATCTCAGGCAGAGGTAAGTAGGGGTGCAGAGGTGGAACAGTCCACAAAGCCTAAAATATTTGCCATCTGGCCTTTTGCAGAAAATACTTGCTGATCCCTCCTCTCTAGGGAAGTAAACAACCGCTATTCTTCTGATGGCCCCTTTCGAACCGGAGAGCACTTGATTGAATGAAGGTCATGTGACACCTACAAAGAGGTTTCAAACAACCTTAGTGAACACAGACCCAATGGCCCAGGACTTGAGCCATGGCTTGTGAAGTGCGGGGTTTCAGCATTCCTATGGGAATATTGACCCTCTTTGGAGCCAGCTCTGATAGCCAGAAAGACTTTCCAGTTGGCTCTCTACCATAGTGCGCATCCCTGAGTCGGAGCTTACTAACATCTTTCTTCATAGTCCAGCAAGTAGTTTTTAAAAATTAGTTTCTCTAATTAAAAAACAAATCCTGTATATGTACTGGAAAATAAGTCCTTGCTGGGTTTTTATGTGTGACCCTTTTACCGTTGGTGACCATACTATAAATATTTCATTTTAGAGCCTTTGCTTGGGATGGATGAGGTCCTCAGGTAGAATCAGAGTGGAGGAGGGCCAAACAAGTGGTGATGGTGCACACACAGGCCGCATGCTCCAGCAGTGACGTCATATAATAGAACAGTAGGCTGCTGACAGAGAGTAGCCCTGCAATGCCTATTAATGACCACTAATGTAATATTGGATCATGCATAACACTTTCCCCAAAGATTCAAAAACAGATTTTTTTGAATATTGTATAAAACTGTTTTTCCCTTCAAGAACAACTACTTATAATATTCTCCCCAATCAATTTAGGAATATTGTGTTCAACTACAAAATTTTATTAATAAAGCTATGAAAGAGTGAAAGCAATGAAAGATTTTTTTGCTTAGAAAATCTGAGTACTTTTCTGTTTTAGTTTTTGTGTGTGTGTGTCAGGAGTTGAACCAAGGACCTTGGGCTTGCCAGGCTGGTGGTATGGTACATTCCCAGCCCCTGGGTACTTTTTTGGTCAAGAAAAAGAGTTTAATTTTTTTAAAAATATACAACTTAAATTTCTGAATTAAACAGCCTTACAAACAGGAATTCTGTTTTTCTAGCTTAGTCTTATACTCAGAAAGTTTTGATTTGTTGGTAAGAGAACAATTAAAGAAATAAAAAGTCATGACTAAAAAGAGCAAAAATGAATAGGTAGCTTTTGTTTAGAGACTTTCGTGAATCTTGTTTTGCTGTAACATATTTTTCAAATATGGAGGCCTTTCTATAATATCAGGTAGAAACAGTGGAACAGGATAAAACTTTAAACTGCAAAACATAGTTACCAACATGAAAATGAAAAATTTAACATATTTTTACTTTAATAGTAAGAATGTTTTTTCTCCATGAGGAAAATAGTAATTGCTTTATGCATATGTAGTGTAATATAGGATTTCAATTTCCACTTAATTCTGTTACATTCTGTTAATTCTGTTACGCTGGTCATATTGGTAAGAAATTGTTTCTTGTAAATTGATGCTAACCAAACCCTGATATCTAAAAAATATGCATCCAGAGAAATTTTTCTGTTTGAACATTTGGATAAAAGTTACTTTATGTTACTAGATGATACACATTCGTTCTTCAAGAAAATAAAAAAAGAACAACATGAAAATATGTGCCACAAAACATTGCCTCCTTCCCCTTCATTGAGCTTGTTCCCTCAGGTAACTGTTAGCTTGACACCGGCCACCCCAGTGTTCTCCTTTGCATATAAGCACGTATAAAGTCTCTTTCCCTTCTTTTCTTCATATAAAATTGAATGGAGTAAAGACTGTTACATTCTTT
Organism: Ctenomys sociabilis; assembly: GCA_004027165.1. Classification (NCBI taxonomy): domain Eukaryota; kingdom Metazoa; phylum Chordata; class Mammalia; order Rodentia; family Ctenomyidae; genus Ctenomys; species Ctenomys sociabilis. The sequence continues at coordinate 10,087 of PVKA01021150.1, read as the reverse complement.
GCTTTCCTCATGTACTACAAAGACTTCAGATTTCCTTTTGTCATCCATAGACAGCCCCCACCTTCTCCTTTTAGTCCTACAGTACCGTGTTGTGTGAAATTAGGATTATTTAAACCACCTCTTATTTCTAGGACTTGTTTGTTTCCCAATCTTTGCTATTATACCTTTCAGGAATTTTTTTAATATATTAGTACAGAGTCTACAGGGCCTCACTACACATATCAAATGCCTAGTGATTCTCCTGTTTTCAGCCTCCAAAGTGTTGGGATTATAGGCGAGTACCACCATACCCAGTCTCAGTCACACTCTCAGTGTGCCCCGGGGTCAGGCCTGGCACCGCACACCTGGGACTGAACCCAGATCCCTGTATCTGCTTAAGCAGGCCCTTTAATCTGCTGAGCTATCTGGTTGGCCCTCAGGAATGTGTTATAGTTTTCTTTTACAAGTTTTGCACATTCATACTAAGCAACTGGATTTTGTTTGCATGTAGTTCTTTCTTTTACTTTGAGCAAAATTTTAGATGTAGTATCTGTCACATTTTTCTACTCCTTATTGAACCATGTGTTTTATCTGGTATATTTGATAAAATTCCCAATTTGCTCTTTCAAGTTAGAATTTTTATGATAGCATGCTAATAAAACTTTTGTTTCTATAAAAGCCTCTCAGAACTTGAAATTCCACACTAATATTATCTTTCATTATATGCAGGATTACTAATAATACATTGCTAACTGTGTGAACTAGATCTGAGACCCTTTAAAATATTTAAAGGAAAATGAAAGACTTTAACTACTACTGATTCAAAGTAACAGTGATAAAGATTATGACTGATTTATGAATTATACAATGTGCTATAATACAAGATGGAATTCATTATTTAAGTTAAGGAATAATTATTGATCATTTTAAAGAAAGAAAATATTCTAGTTAAGGCAAAGTATAAAGCTAATAGTTTCTAATAACAGCTGAGAATTTTTATTTTTATTTTATTTATTTTATTTTATTGAAGTACAAATACCAATAAGACAGTTTCAAGATATATGAACAGGACAGATTTGATAAATTAATACATTGTAAACTGTTTTCATAATGTTTTGGTGTCATACAAGGTGCATACATGATATTATACTTACAGACATTATTATTGCAGATGTCTCTTATGAGTGAACTAAGAGAGTGTAGCTGTTTATTTATCTTATTTTTAATACCTGAATTATATCACAGATTCAATAATTAATACTTTATACCTTGTTATTTTCCTGGTGGTTGTCCATAGTACTAGAAGCTGACATAATATCTTGTCCAACCACCATTAGGGCAAATCTTGCCTCTCATAGAATTATGTAGAAGCACAACATATTTATCCTAACTGTACTGTTTATACACACATATCATGATTCTTCTTTTGTATCCCCCCCCTTTTTTTGTCTAGACCTGTCAAAGATGAGCACTCCATTGTCATTAAACCAATTTAGGTGCCTGAACTTGGTGACACAATCCAACACAATAGTGAGTTGGCTGATGAAGTTGTTGACTATAGTCATTTGCTTCTCAACTTATTATTATGGCCCCACATTATATACCTCACTTTTATACTTTTCTGCTGGATGGTTAAGAGTGGAGCTAGAGCAAGATCTATGTACCAAAAGATGTAGATTTTGTTTTTGATGAGGTCAGTGAAGTCCCCTCAGGGTTTATACAATGGAGTATTATTCAGCTATAAAGAATGATAAATTTGAAGCATTTATATTGAAGTGGATGCCACTTGAACATATACTCGTAAATGAAATAAACCAGACACACATGTGTAAATATTGTATAGTCTCCCTAGTATAAGAAGACAAAAGAAGAAATACAAATAGAAATATACAACAACAACTAAAGACAATTGAGTCAGATAGTTAGGGCAAACTTAACAGCATATGCTGCAGGGTACTAATCAGCTTATCTTCTGGATGGTTAACAACCTAAGTGCACAGATCAAACTTGGAGAAATAGAGCTGCAAGGCCAGCCAACATTTTGGCCCTAGCCTTTCAAGGTCAGTGAAACCTCAAGATATAGGTGAACCTGTACTGTAACATCATGAAACTCAGTTGTGCCCCAAATTTTCTGATTATGGAGCCACAGAGGAAAGAGATCGATGATGTTTAGCGTGCCTGGGGAGAGTCACATGGAGAGAAAATTTTCTCTCATGCTCTCACAGAAAGCAAACTGATCAAGCATTGGCTGTGACTCATCCACATGGATGACACAGACAAAGGATCTGCAGAATAAGGTACAGGACTACAACAGCTGAGAATTTAATAAAGTAAAAATTTCATCGAATATGTAAAAACATGTAAATTCTAATATTATTAAAAATTCAATAATCAAGAGCACAATTGATAGGATTTTTCAATGTTATGCTTGTGAATTTTCTCACTATCTCAATAATTTTCATGAAGAAAAAACTTGGAGTGAAAACTACCCTCTCTAGAGAATTTGAAACTATTATTGGTTAGAATGTGCACACCTTCAAACCGAGTACATGCAAGAACACCATGTCTAAGTGGACCTTTAAGAGGGTCCTTTGAAAGGTCACACAGAATGTGGCTTGAAAAAGAACTTTGATCATTTAACAGAGTTTATTAAGTGATGACTGTTATTGGATGCTAGCTCAGAGAATCCTGGAGATATGCTAGAATTACTTCATTACATGCATTATTTTACTTTCCATCAATAGGATGACATTGTGTTAAGTCAGGCAAACCTAAGAAATGTTCAAAATTCAAGGTGCTATTGTTGGAAATGTCAGTCACAGTTGTAAGCTACAGGATGTGGGTGATAGCTCAGTAGAATAAGCGCTTGCCTGGCAAGTGCAAGGGACTGAGTTCAATTCCCAGTTCCACCAAAAAACAAAAACAAAAACAAAACAATTGTAAGGTACTTAAGATGATGAAAATAACGGAGAAGTTCAAAAGCCTTTTTTTTTGCTGGCTCAGGCTACCTTGAGGGTGGATCTGGGAGGGCATTGGGAGATGTGGAGCGGGGGACCAAACTGCAGTATTCTGTGCCTGACTGTGCTTGCATAAGCAGGCCCTTAAACAACTGCGCTAACCAGCAGGCCCCCCTCAAAAGCCTTTAATATTAGATAAAAGGTATATTAACTTATTTTAAGAATCCAACAAATAGTATAGGCCAAGGGTAAAATTTTATGCGATAAATTTTCCAGCATATAAACATAGCCTTACACATCAACCATCAGCCTCAGACATGAATTTAGGGTGGACTAAATATGTAACACAACTGTGATAGCTGTCAGGAATGCTGTACAAAATACTGTTGTGAAATCTTAAAAGCACTGAAGATCGGACAAGGGAGTATGTAATTTTCAGGTCAAAGACTCAGAGAAGTGTAGAGAGGGCAGTGTAGAGACACTGAGTTGGGAAATACAAAAAGCAACTAGAAGATAAAGGATACAGGGGAAGGTCCAACTTCCATGTAATTGAAGTTCCAGAAATAGCAGAAATGGAAACTGGGAGAGAAGCAATGTAATAAAAAATAAGTGTTGAGATTATTTCCCAACAGATGGATTCAAGAAGTACACTAAATTTCAGGGAATATAAAAAAATGACTTAAAAAACCAGAAGAGAGAAGATATGATTCATTACCTGTCTTAGTTACTTTTCTCACATCACTGAGACAAAATATCGGATGCCCCACATTAAGGGAGGAAAGGTTTCTTTAGCTCACAGTTTGTGGAGGTTCCACAACTGGCTCCAAGGTAGGATGATGTGGTGAGAGACAGTAGTTCAAGGTGGCAGGAGACAGCAAAACAATAAGAGTGAGAGGAGCGTGGGAGAAAGCCTCTTTTTCTCTCTTATATTGGATGCAAGCTACTTGCTTTAGGGTGTCTATAGCACTCACACCATCCCTGTGACCCCATCTTGCACAGCCTGAGGATGTTAATGAAGTGAGAAAGACCCTGGTCCTCTGCTGGGTTGGGCTGGAAATCTAACTGTGTCCTAAAATGAGGATATGAAAACAAGAGATTTAACCTGCTGTCTTTTGAAAAACACACCACATGACTGCCTGAGGCTATGGAGGGACACCCAGACACAAACCATTATACCACCAAAGAAGCTATTAGTGGCCTGACCTGACTCATCATGGTAAACATGGAAGCCAGAAAACCACATCCTCAGGAGGAAAATAGCTACCACTTTAGAATTTAATGAAAATGTCTTTCCAATGTGAGAACAAAAGGAAAAGTTACTGTTTTCTTGTTTTATGTCATTTATCACAAACACAGTGAGGACTCTAAGGAGGTCTTTCCTCATAATTACTTGAGTAAAGAAATTTAACATGCCCACAATACTGTGGCTAAGATGCCAACACTATCTTCAAGGGAAAATATCTCGGGTCTTATGAACTGGGAGTGCAATGAGCTTTAATATATCTTGTATAATTTTCAACAATCTTAGCTTGTTATTGTAACTTGCCACTCCTTTCTAGGAAAAACAGCTCCCTTAATATCTGAAATTCTTTGACTTGATAGATGGCTAGCATATGACATTTACTTACCTATGTTATGCAAAGACAAACAACACCATGAACTTGGTGCATTAAGATAGAGACCTTACTCTGCAGAAGAAATCTTCCCTACATCATTGTCCTCAAGGAATAAAGTTACATGTCACATAAAGTGCTGGTTTTTCCATACAGAAAACAAGAATAGTGTGCTTTACGTCTTATGGGAAAACACTTTTGACCTTCTTTGGAAGTCAGTACCCAGGCTCTATTTTAAGAACTTCAAGGGCCGGCGGTATAGCTCAGCGGACTAAGCGCTTGCTTAGGTAAGCGCAGGGACTAGTGTTCGATCCTTGGTTCCCCCAGCCGCGTCGGCCCCGCCTTCGGGTGCGCTGAGCCTGCAATGCAATCCGGGCGCGGTGGCGTGCGCCTGTCATCCCAGCACATGGGAGGCAAAAAGCAGGAAGATCACTATGAATGTGGGCTGCATGCATAGTGAGACCCTGCACCAAAAAAATAGAAAAAGATAAATCCAAATGCACATTTCAAAAAAAAAAAAAAAAAAAAAAAAAAAAAACAACTGAAGCCGGGCGTGGTGGCGCATGCTTGTAGTCCCAGCACTCGGGAGGCTGAGGCAGGAGGATTGTTGTGAGTTCGAGACCAGCCTGAGCTACAAAGTGAGCTTAAGGCCAGCCTGAACTGCATATGAGACCCTGCCTCAAAAAGACAAAAAAAAAAAAAAAAAAAAAAAGAACTTCACAGAAGAGCTTGCCATGTTAGATACTTTTCATGATCATCTTGACTATTGATTTAATGTACTTAAAATTGTACTGTTTCTTTTGGTGATTTGAATCATGTGTCTAGAAATTCCAACCAAGGGGCTGATAAATTGGTTCTTAATTTTGTATTGTGCATATTTGCTTCATTCTTTCTGGCAATAGGAGATTTTTTTTTTTTTTTTAGTAACAATGTTTTCTGTAAAGCCTTGTAACTGAGGTTTTATTTTCTCGAGTAATTCATCATAATTGCTCTTGAGTAGAGAAGTTTAATATGCCTATGATACAGTGGCTAAGATGCCAACACTTTCTTCAAGGGCAAAACATAATCTGCAAGCTACATTCAAACGAAGGGGATTTTTATGACTATAAAGATCCCCATTTTGCTGAGCACCATGACTGACAAGGTTGCCAAAGTGGTCAATTTAGTCAAGTGGGGTGAAAATTTTGAAACTAGAGTGTGTGTGTAGAAGCAAAAAGAGTAGACCCAGAGGGCCTTGAGATATAGACTGAGAAATAAAAGTAAGAATGAAACACCATGGGAAAATATATCTATTATCTGTTTTTATTTTTTGTCTTTTTATTTTAAAGAAAACAAATCACATTTCAAAACAAGACAATAAGAGGGTAGCAATGGTTAATACACTGCATATTGTAGTCTTTAAATTAGTTACTAGAAGTACAAAGTACCTGCATTTAATTGTCCAACAATATTATACAAATGCTTCTTTTCAATGAACTAAGAGAAAATAGTAGTATAACTATCTTAACTATCATATATATAAAGAATATATTTCACCTTCTTTCTTTTCTCCACTTCCCTATCCCAGTTTCTCCTTGCTTTTGAAGTCTCTTTCCATTTTTTAGTATCTATTGAGCGTTTTGGATCTTATTTACTCTTTCAGTTTCTCACACTGGGGAGGGAATACAGTGTTTACATATGAGCATGTAGTTTGTTTCAATGATGAATATGGTCTCAAGTTGTATTAATTTATTTGTAGGAGTGTCCACTTTATTCTTTTTTATGGCTGAGAAGTAAGACCACGTCTTTTTTAGCCTATTCCTACAATGGTGGACATTTGCATTGTCTCTGAGATCTCACTTTTACAAATTGTGTTGCTTTAAACACTGGTGCACACATACCACTGTAGTATGATATTTTTAATTCTTCTGGGACAATATGCTGAAGGGGAATATTTGGGTCAAATACAACCTCTAATCCTAATTTTCCAAGGAATCTCCACAGTTTCCACAGTGGTTGCACCATTGTACGCTCCCACCAACAGTGAAGAAGGGTTCCTCTCCCTCCACAGCCTCTCCAGCATTTGGTATTGGTAGATCTCCTGATGTTCGCCTTTGTTTCAAGGGTGAAATGAAATCAGTGTTGTTTCAATCGACATCTCTTGAATTAGTAATTGTGTTGGACACTTTTCCATATGTTTATTTTCTATTTGTAGTTTTTCATCTGAGAAGTGTGTATTCATGTCAGATGCCCATTTTTGGATTGAGTCTTTAAATTTGGGGTATATGATTTTTTTAGTTCCTTATATGCACTAGATATTAATCTTTTGTCCTATAAACAGCTGAAAAACGTTTTTCCTCACATCGCAGGTTGTCTGTTCACTCTGTTGGTGCTTTCTCTTCCTATGTAAAAGCATTTTATTAAGGTGAGATCCCAGTTGTTGATTCTTTGTGACAGCACCTGTGGGGTCAGGGTTTTGTTTACAAAGTTTTGCCTACACCAACATTTCAAGAGTTTTAGCTATTTTATCTTCCAGCAGATTTAATGTTTGTGTTTTGATATTTAGATCTTTGATTCAGTTTGAGTTTATTTTAGTGCATGGTGAAGGACATGGGTCCAATTTTAATCTTCAGCTTATGAAGAGCCAGTTTTTCCAGTGCCATTTGCTAAAGAGGCCATCTTTATTCTAGTAAATGTTTGGCACCTTTCTCCAAGGTAAGGTGGCCGAGTATGTCCGCAGTTGTTTATGCATCTTCCGTTCTCTTTGGCTGATTTTGGGTCATTTTTGGCAGTACCATGCTGTTTTCATCACAGTAGCTTTATAGTATGATTTCCAGCCAGGGATTGTGATGCTCACTGCCTTGCTTTTATTGCCCAGAACTGCTTGTTATGCTAGGTCTCTTCTGGTTCCAAATGAATTTTAGGATTGTTTTCTTTCATTCTGCAAGATATCCTGTTGGAATTTCAATCAGAATTGCATTAAGTCTGTATAACGGTTTTGGAAGTATGGCCATTTTCACTGTATTGGTTCTTCCTATACAGGAATAAGGGATGTCTTTGCATTTGCTGGCATCTGCTTCAATCTCCTTTTTTTTTGCGGACTGTGGTTTTCAATGTAGAGGTCTTTTACATCCTTCATTAGATTGATTCCTAGGTATTTAATTTTTTTGGGTGCTATTGTGAAAGGTATTGCTTTACTAACTTCTCTCTCAGTGAGTTTTTTTTTTTTGGTGGAACCAGAGACTGAACTCAGGCCCTTGCACTTGTCAAGCAGGCATTTATTCTACTGAGCTATCTGTCTGGCCCTCAATGAGTTTGTTTTTTACACATGTAGAGGAAGGCTATTAATTTTTGACTATTGACTGTATCTAGATACACTACTGAATTTGTCATTAAATATAGCAGTTTTAGTGGAATTTTTGAGGTCTTCTATGTAGGGTATTATGTCATCTGCCAATACTGATAATTTAACTTCTTCCTTTCCTATCATTGTTCCCTTTATTACCTTGTCTTGTCTAATTTCTCTGGCTAAAGTTTCCAGGATTTTTAAAAATTTATTTTATTTTTTGACATAGGGGCTTGTTATACAGCTCAGATTAATAGTGTGCCTCCTGTCTCAGCCTCCCTACTGCAGGAATTATAGGTGAGGGCCACCACACTCATTTCCAGAGCCAGCATAGAGCCAAGGCCAGCACAGCATGCAGTACCAGGGATTGAACTTGGGATCTTACTCTTGCCAGGCATGTGCATATGCCACTGAGCTATGCACCCAGTCCTTCTAGGATTACATTGAATGAGAGTAAAGACAGTCTCCTTGTCTTATTTCTGAACTTAGAGAGAAAGCTTTCAGTTTTTGTCCATTTAGTATGATGTTGGTTGATGATTTATCATCAGTGGGTTTTATCAGATTGAGACAAAGCTCATGTATTCCAATTTTCTGTAGGGTTTCCATCAGGAACAGGAGCTGGCCTTTGTTAAAAGCGTTTTCTGCATTCATTGAGCCACCCTCACTACCAGCTGGTGCAGTCCTTCATGTCTGCTGCTTCCCTCCAAAGCTGCATCTCCCCCTGGAGGCTTCTGGGGTCATCAGCCACCACCATGTGTCCAGAGGTTTGAACCCTTTGTCTCACATAGTGAGTCTCCTCTCAGGGAGAGGGCGCCACTGGCTACCTCTTTTTTTTCTTTTTCCACTGCAATTTCTCTCTTCACACCCTCTGTGGACTTCAATTCATGTTTCACATCCTTCTTGGGTGCAGGAGACCCACTTCCCTCCTCCTTGTCATCCTCACATTGCTAGATTACAAAGTCTGGGTGGAGATCCTCAGAGAGGTTCTTTGTCTGCACTTACCACTCTGCCATCTTGCCTCCCCCCCCATTTTAAATCAAGGGTTCTTAACCTTTTATGTGCTCATATAGACATATGGCTGTTTGCTGAAGCCTATAGATCCCTCTAAATGCAAAAAATAATATACATAGGACTACAAAGGAAATATATTTAAGACAGCTATTTTTAATTTTTTTAAAGTACAAAATAGTATTAAAACATAAAATTGCAATTGATACAGAATTTCATTAACAAAGTAATATGAATGTCACAGTATTTGTTGTAATGCAGTGTTGTCTTGAGTAAGAAAAAAATTTGACATATAATAATTTATATGGCTTGTTATTAATACTTGTAATAAAAAGAACTTGTACTGGTCTAATAGCTACCAGAAATTTCCAAGTAGTGGTGAACGTAGACAATGTATTTCAGGATAAAGACTATATTAAAAGAACCAATGATTGCTATCCCTGGAAGAACTACAGGGAGAGCTAGCACTGATGCCTGCATTAATGGTAATAGTATTTTTGCCCAACCAGTGTCACAGAATCTATATTAAGAACTTCTACTTTAAGGTATTATGTAAGCTTCTTTCCCCATGCAAATCTCTAGTAGGGACTTCCTTGCGAAGCAATGCTTTTGTGGGACTGAATTCTCTTGGTGGGCATTAATGACAAGGAGGCAAAGTGCGGGCCTAGAGCCCCGGTAGCTCTCAGTGTCTGGGCATTTGCCAAGGGTGAGGTGGTCAGGGGTGCTGGCCCTCTAGAGGCAGGAGTCATGGCACCCATCTGCCCTCTTGTCCACACATAATGCAGGGGATTCAAGAAATGCAAGATGAATATCTGCTTGCAAGAGAAATGCACATAAAAATTAGGAAATAAATAGATTAAATTTTGTCCCTAAGGTGCATTAAGAGCCTTGATTAGGGAGACTGAAAGGGTTTTGTGAATCCTTTTATCTTCTCATATCCCCGCAGCACTTGTCTACCCATTATCTAATTTTTTTTAAATGCTTAATACTTTCTTTTCTTTTCTTTCATTTATTTTTATTTTATTAAAATACAAATGTCAATCAGACAGTTTCAAAACACCTTAACCATACAGAGTCGATGAATTAATACATTGCAAACTGTTTTCATAACGTTTTGGTATTGTACAAGGTGTATACGTGATATTATATTTACAGGTTTTTTTATAGCTGAATTATATCAAAAATTCAATAATTATTTACCTAGT
>PVKA01021149.1:0-39141 GCA_004027165.1 Ctenomys sociabilis | reverse complement strand
GAAAAGCAGAAATACAAAAGGAAATGTATAACAAGTAAAATCAATTGAGTCAGATAAGGCAAAGTGAATGGCATAAGCTGCAGGATACTAATCAGCTTTTCTTCTGGATGGTTAACAACCTAAGATCCCAAGTCAGAGTTGAAGAAATAGAAGAGCCACAAGGCCAGCCAACATTTTGGACCTAGCCTTTCAAGGTCAGGGATCTTATCTTATTAAAAAGCTTTTGCATGACAAAGGAATCACCAACAGAGTGAAGTGAGAGCTCACAAAGTGGGAAAAATTTGTCATTCATTCTTCAGACAAAGGACTAATATCTAAGATACATAAAGAACTCAAGTTGTACCCCCAAATTTAAAGTGCAATCCAAAAATGCACATATGAAATGAATAGACACTGCTGAGATGAAGAAGTAGAATGTTCAACATCATTGGTCATTCAAAATATGCAAATTTAAACAATGCTGAGATTCCATCTCACCCTAGAAATAATGTCTATTATCAAGAAATCTACCAATAAGAAATGCTGGTGGATCCGTGGGGAAAAATAAACCCTTCCCCACTGTTGGTGGGAGTGTAGGCTGGTGCAACCACTGTGCATGTCAGTGTGAAGATTCCTTAGCAAACTAAAACTAAAGGTTCCATTTGATTCAGATATTCTCCTTGTTGGTGTCTTTCTGAAAGAACTAAATGTACCACATTTCAGCAAAATATACATACTCTTGCTTATGACAACACAGCTTGTAATAGCTAAATCTTGGAAACAGCTCAAATGCCCACCAACCAAGGCACAGATAAAAGAAATGTTTTCTTTTTAATTTTTACAATGAGATATTACTCTGACATACAGAAGGATAAGTTGAGACATTTCTAGGTAAATGGATTTACCTTGAGGCCATACTCTTAAGTGAAATAATTGGACACACATGTTTAAATATTTAATTGTTTCTATGTTGTGAGAAAATGAAGGGCAAATAAGAACCATACTGTATAATACATACTGCGAAATAGGAAGAAAATGTTCAAATGGGAAGAGAAACTGGAGGTGGGGGAGGTAGAAGAAGAAAACTGAAAGAAACTGTACACAGGAGAAGAAAGGTGTTGGAGGGGAGGGAAAGGAGAGGAAAAAAAGCGAGGCGTGTCATGCAAATTCCCTATGAGGCATGTTATCATGATGTGTATCTAAAACACAACAATGAAAATATTATTAAAAGCTGGTGGGGTTCCCTGAGGGAGAGTGAGGCAGAGCCTTACGGAGCTGGACAGACATTTGCCACTCTCTCTGGGCTGTCAGACTTGTCTGCAGAGGTGGCTGCTTGGTGAGAAGCATGCCAATGGGGGACCTCACCCCTCCTTTTCCTTTATCAGCTGCTTGGTGGATGTGGATTTAGGATCCAAAGAGTCTTTAGTTCAGTGTCTATGCATAGCCTGTGAAGTTACATGGGAATTGGATGTAACAAACAGGATAAGAGCTACTGGGAGAAGGTCTCTGGGTCAGAGATCAATCTAAGTTGCAGGCCCAGCCACATACCATCTGTAAATTGGGGAAAGCCTGACTTCCAGGCATATTTCATCATTATGACATAAGAATGGAGTTGAAATCTTCATTCTGTTGTTTCAATCTGATTGCAAAATTTTCCTCTTGAGAAATTTTACACCTGTCATATACCAGATGTCTTAGTTACTTTTCTCTCATTACTGTGACGAAATATCCAATGCCCAAAGTTGAGGAGGAAACAATTTATTTAGCTCACAGTTTGTGGAGGTTTCAGTCCATAATCAGCCGGCTCTAAGGCAGAGTGGCATGGTAAGGGAAGGGGAAGGGGGCAGAAGACAGCAGAAACAATGGGAGCAAAGGAAGGGAAGCACAAGCTGACCTCCTCTGCTAACCAATGGCCCCAAGCCGTTATCTTTCTCTATGTATTTCCCAGGGCTGACCAAGACCCCTTATCCAAAAATCAGTGACTCTGAACCTCCCTGAAGGCAGATTTTACCTAATGTCTTTTTTCTAAATTTAGAATAAATTGGCCAAGGAAGTACAAAATGTAAAAAGGGAATAAGGATATGATGCCTAAATCTAGGAGGGAAATGGATCTATTAGAGCCAGAATATCATACATATGGAAATGGATTGGAAGGTGCTAGGTCAAGGGAGCATAAAGCCAGGTGAAGGAGAACTAGTCAATATGGATGCATTCTTCTATGACACAGGATTTAGCAACCTGGTCAGACACCTTGAAGATGTTTTTAATATCTTATGGCTGCTCTCAGAAGCAGAGAGAAATTATGGCTAAAAGACATGTAAGTTAGAAAGGCCAGAATTGTTATGGCAGATGGTTGTTCAAGAGGTGCAGAAAAATAAGCATGTTAGAATACTATATAGCATGTAATCTGGAGAACCCACCAGCTGGTTATATTTTGTGGAAGGACCCAGAAGATGTTCCATTTCTCAAAGCAATAAGGGATACACTAGAAAGAAGCACTGGCATCTCCCAGAACTCATCAGTGGCCGTCTCTAAGGACCAAGGCTGACAGTTGGAGTATTTAGTGAACTAATAGCAATAGGATGATAAGATCCCCAAATGCTAAAGGCCACGTGGTAGTGCTCAGAGAGCAGCAAGAAAATAGTTAAAGCCATGTTAGAGAGGTGAGATCAGAGATGTAAACATTGTGTGTCCCAGATAGTCAGATACATGGGTGTGGGAATTGAGAGGCAAAGGGTGAATGGCCCATGTTCTCATCAGTCCCAAAAACCTATTCAGGGAGTTGGTGCATCTGATTTTCACAAGTCTGAGCTCTGTGCGCTTAGAAAATTAGGTTCTGACTCCCAAAGACATGCCCTCAGCTGTGGATCTAACAGGAATCTACTGTGCAGTGAGATTCACTAAACATTTTGGGCTTCTTTCGCCCAAGGACCAGCAGACAAGAGGAGTTTTGATTAAGTAAAGGACAATATACCTTTATAAATCCAGACGTGGTGGGCTGCTGTTACATAATGGGAGAAGGGAAACATGTGTTTTGTCTTTAGGCTTTTCTAGAATTGTTTTGCCTAATTTTTGTAGTAAATAGACAATTCTAAGCCATGGGCTGAGAAACAAATAATGAGCAGAAGCCCTTGGAGAGGAGGGTTGGAGTCATGCTAGTTACATAGCAGACGTGTTGCTGGAAGATCAGGGAATGGAGAATAGATAGCAGGTGTGGAAAAGATTAGTACCAAGTGAAGCCAGCTGAACAACTGTATCAGCATTATTACTCCTTTTCCAAAGTTTATCCAGGGGAAAAAAGCATCCATGAGAGCAGCTAGAGCTTCTGTGAAGGGCGGGTAGCTCAGGGGTGGGAAGGGGTAGGCTGAGAGTCATGTTTCCAAGACCTTCCCTCCAAGGGCAGGACAAAGCTGAGGGCTTATTGCCTCCTGTTGTCAGAGCATTCTGGGAATTTCTCTTGTCCTCGAAGCTTCCCCTTTCCACAGGGATGCATCTCTGCAGAGGCCTGAGATTAGCCACCTTTGCCCCAGGAGCAGGACTCTGAATGGGTATTCTAGCTTACCCACGGGGACAGCTGAAACTTTTCACTTAATTTCATTGTTGCTCAACTTCTTCTGGTTCCAAATCCACATCCTTTCCTTTCCTCCCAGGTGTCAGTCTTGAGCATACTGCTTGGGGCATTTCTCATATGTCACTTCAAACTCAGAACCTTCCCCCTGTCTAACCTAATCAGAAAATGACTTAAAATATTAAACCTGATGCTCTAATTATTATCAGGTGTTGGATGATTATTCATACAGCAGATGTTCAATAAATACTTTTTTCAGGTGTTCATTGCTATTGTTTCTTAAAGAAGTATTCATAAGTGAAGTCAGCCAACTTTAACATTCGGCAGAACCTTATAGATCTTGTCAGAAAAGAAATTGCCCTTCCTTAGAAAAGAATCACCAGAGATACAGGAAATTAGGTCATGGCAAGAAGGCTGGACCAAGGCCATAAACTGCCAGTCATGGAGGAGGCAGGACAGCGCGGTCCTGTCAATCATGAAGAGTCACATGGCAGTGCAGCTTCCCATGGTCTGGATCTGACATCAGAAGACAGACATGAAAGATGGTGGCCCTTGAGCCTTCGGACCACCGTCTTCCTGCCCTTCAAGGGACGGCTCTGTGTGCAGGGCGGATTTTCTCTGCTCATTTTGCTTCCTTTGCTGCTTTACCTTTTGTGCTTCTTTTTCTCTTTAACTTTCAATAAATTTTAACCTTTCACATTTATTTATTCTTTCAACAGGACAAGACCCTAAAACCCTTGACACCCCAGCACCCAATCAGCGGGTTGCAAAAATCTGTTAGTGGACCTCTTTTGGCCTGTTGTATATTCATTTGCTCAACAGCCCTTGGCAATGGTCTTACTTTGCACATTTTATGGAATAAGCTGGAAAGAACTTATATAAATTGTGTACATTTTAGAAATTTGATCAAACCAACTCTGATAAGCCCAGCCTAGAGTAAATGTCAGCAAATTCCATATGTAAAGACCCAGACAGCAAATATCCTATGCTACATGGGTTTTATTGCCATTGTTGCAAGTGTTCAGCTCTGCCATGCAGGGTGACAACTACAATGTAAATGAATGGGAGTCACATAGTGATTCCCATTAAATAAATAAATCTCAATTTATAAAAATTAAAACAAATCTTAATATTAAAATAAAGTAAAATGAAGATAAATAGATTGAAGTTAATTAAAATAAGTAAACAAATTAATTAAAATAAAAATAAATCTTAATCTTAAAATTACATAAATCTTAATTTATAAAAACAGATGTAAGTTCATATTTGGCCTGTGAGCCATATATAACCAATCCCTGACCTATGTAATACACACAAGTTATGGAATAAGATAGCCATGAGTCCTCTTTGGCCTGGATTTACAGCCTCTCCAGGCTGTGTCTTTGGCATCAAAAATGTAGCAATTAGACATCTGATTTGTGTTTTAGTTTTTTCAATCCACAAATACATGGCTCAGAAGGTGTAACCTGTAGCAATGCTCAGCAAATGTGTTGCATGAAAGCCATAGAAGAAATTAGGAGTGGATTCCTTACAACCTACAAAATTGCGAAGGCAAGGCTCAGAAGGCAGAGGGCAAAGCCCACAAAGTAAACTACCTGTCTTCACCTTTAGTGCCACAAGATTATGGCCTGAAGTGCTCAGCTCTTCATCATGTAATCACTTCGTGGCTTTGTGTAAGTATTTTTTCTAAATGTATTTAGTACAGGGTGTACAGGGTCTTTGCTATGTAGATTGGACTTGCAGTGATTCTCCTGTTTTCAGCCTCCCTAGCACTGGGATTATAGGTGTGGACCACCACACCCAGTCTCAGTGGCAGTCTCAGTGTGCCCCGGGGGCAGGACCGGCACAGCATGCCAGGGATGGAACCTCAGCTGCTGTGCTCTGCCTAAGCAGGCTCTTTAGTCTGCTGAGCTATCTGGCCAGCCTTTTATGCAAGTTCTTGATATGAAGTTTCTACTTGTGTGGGGAAAAGTTGCCCAGCTCAGGTGCCCCTCTGTGCTCAGGGCTCTAGCAGGAACCCTAAGATGAGGCCACTGCTCTTCTGTACCTGCAGGACACTTACTCCATACAGAGCGTGGGCAAGGCCAGTATTTGCCAGACACTGGATAGTTTTTTGACTTTAGGAATTCTGCTTGGAACCAGATCATTTGTGTTAGAGGGGCTTTTTCTTCTAAATTTTTCCCATTTAGCTGTCTTCCATCTGCTTGGTTCTCTGTTGTGGAACAATGCTGCAATGCTGTATGTGCAAACTTTGCAGGAAAGCAGACTAAAACATCTGAGTGAGGGACGAGGAAAGAGAGAGAGAGAGGGAGAGACAGACAGACAGAGACAAAGACAGAGAGAGAGAGAGAGAGAGAGAGAGAGAGAGAGAGAGAGAGAGAGAGAGAGAGAGCCAGAGCCAGAGCCAGAGCCAGGGAGGCTGCTAAATGTTCCTGAAGAGAAGAACCTGAGAAAACTGGATGTCTCACCGAAACTGGGATTGATAAAAAAAGGCACGAACTTTCCCGCACATGACCAAATCTGTCCATGACTGTGCTTGATTTTTCGTGCAGTCCGGGGGAAGTTCTGGGTACATTTCAAGTAGCAGGGGTAAGAAAGAACCACTGTTTTCTTTAACTGTTCTGGTGGCCTAGAGCAGAAACACCAGGCAAGTAGTGAGTCAAGAGGCAGGAGGGGAGAGGGAGGTTACTCCATCAGCTGGCTTCCTTTGATGTGCAAACACACTACCAACTCGTAGCAGGTGCTGGTTTCGGGGAATGAAGATAGAAAGCTGATTTAGATGAGATCTCTGCCCTACATGAACTCATGGCATACTGAAGAAAGGAACCACAGCCATTGACAAAACAGGTATGTGAGGTCATAGTAGCCCTGACAGGCACTTTGATGACACCCAGTATATGTAGGTCTCAGCCTGAATTCAACTTGCCTGCCATATCTGGCAACCCATGGGTTCAGAGCTCCAGAAATCTGCCTATGAGAATAGAGCTGCATGGGAGGGCTCATGCTGAGGGGAGGATGGTGAGGGAGGGGTGTGAGGAGGCTGGTTCTACTGAGAAATCTCAACTATGTGGCCACAATTCTAAACACAGACTGGTATCTATCCCTGATAATAGTTGGAGAGGGCAAGCACCAACTGGACAAAGTGCTGCACTTGAACATGGATGGATCCTGGAGTGTAGCCAGGCTAGCTGAGGGCTTTGACCCATGCAGCACAGGAACTGGCACTCTCTGGTTGCTAAGAGCTTACAACACACATCACTTTCTTAGGACATCACTATGGCCACTTGAAACTGTTGGGAGCATAATTTCTATGGAAATTGGCAGGCACTATAAATCAATACTGCATTGTCCCACTGAGAGTGAGTTATTAATTAGCTGCCAGCATAGTGCTACTAGAATATAAACAAGAGACTGAAAGTGAGAAAGACCCCTATCTTGTCTCCCAGGCCATTCCTGGCTGCAGAGCAGCTGGGCATGGGGAAGCCCCAGCTCCAGGATTCTCAGTCTTTGCACTGCGAGAGTCTACAGTCTTGCTTACTTCATGAGTCTCTTGGAGCTTGCGATGCATGTTAGCATATTAAAGACACTGAAAATTTGCATTAAAAACTTCCTGGATTTTGTTTAACTTATAGCTGTAACTTGTCAGGCTTTACTATGCATACAATTCACAGTGAAGATTTTATTAAAGTTCAGTCTGGGATGAGGGTCTGCATTTCTGCATTTTAAGAACCTAATGAGTGACAACTGTGCACTGACCCAAGGGTGTTCACACTTTGAGAGGCAGGGTACAATTTAGCATTCTAAGCTTTGTTTAGCCATTGGATCCAGAACTTTCTTTTCAGTCTGTGTAGTGTGTGTTGGAATTCTGGTCATAGGCTAGGATGGAAACATTGTCTCAGAACAGACATGGAGGTATATGGTTTTGAGGAAGTCTTGGCAGAGCTCATGGTGTTACTGGATGACTATAGTGTGACCATAGTGGAGGTACTGGGTCTGTGGAGCAATGCATGGCTCTGGAAGACCACGGTTTTCAGGGAGTAAGCAATAAAACTTGGTGAAAACAGTATGCAGGATAATGGTGGAAGTGGAGTTCCCACAGGGAACAGACTTTTCTCACGGCATATGTGAGACTCATTACATAGAAAGTGGTACAACAAAGAAAATGTTAGATGTTACCCATAGTCTTGTGAAGACTGGTCAAAATGAATACATTCTCTTGGAAAGACTTGAAGACAGTTTCTCAAAAGAAGTGAAAAATTCTTTCCAGAAAGATCAGTAGAAATTTGCTAAGCAAAGTTGATAGATAAACTTGAGTGGGGAAGGACAGAGTATCAACCCTCTACCAAATGTCAACACCATAACAACATGCCCATCTGTGAGTCAGAACATAGGAAGAGACACTTTCATGAAACATCAACCTATCAGTGCTTTGAACTGGACGGTGCATCTTCCAAAACCATGTGCAATAAAAGTCTATAATGATAAGTCCATAGAATTTTGTTGCAGCAGCATGAGTGGATGAGGCCAATCTACAATTTAAAAATGCCATATTTTACATCAGCAGTGCAAGGTAAATACAGTAAAGCCTTCCCTAATTAATGGGAACACATATCAAGTTTGGTGGAGGAACCTAGAATAGCAAAGGCAATCCTGGCCAACAAAGACAAGGCAGGAGACATCACAATTTCTGACCTGAAATTATACTACAAAGCTGCTGTAATAAAATCAACATGGTATTGGCAATGAAATAGACCTGAGGATCAATGGAATAGATTAGAAGACACAAAGGCCTCGGCGAACACACTCAGACACCTGATCTTCAACAAAGGGGTCAACACATTTACTGGAAAAAAGATAGACTCTTTAACAAATGGTGCTGGAAAAACTGGCTTTCTGTATGCTGAAAACTAAAACTTGACCCAGCTCTATCACCATGCACTAAGCTAAAGTCAAAATGGATTAAAGATCTAAACATTAAAACAGAAACACTCAATCTCCTAGAAGGGAAAAGTAGGAGGAACTCTTGAAGACATAGGGATAGGCAAAGAGTTCATGAACAAGCATGGGAAACACTTGAAAGAATCAACAACTGGGATCATCTCTTCTTGAGAAGTTTCTGCACATCAAAAGAAATTGTCCACAAACTGAAAAGACAACCCACAAATTTTGAAAATATCTTAAGTAATAAGAACTCAGACAAAGGTCTGCTCTCTAGAATATATAAAGAACTAAGATATATTAGCATCCTCAAATTTAAAGACCCAATTCAGAAATGGGCATCTGAGATGAATACATACTTCTCAAGGATGAAATTAAAGAAGCAAATAAATATATGAAAAAATGCTCCACAACACTAGCCATCTGTGAAATGCAAGTTAAAACAACATTGAGATACCATCTCACTCCAGAAAGAATGACTATCATAAAGAAATCAACCAACAAGAAATGTTGGAGAGGATATGGAGAAAACGGAACACTTCTCCACTGCTGGAGGGAATATACACTGATGCAACCATTGTGGAGATCAGTGTGGAGACTCCTCACAAAAGTAGCACTGGAAATCCCATTCAAGCCAACTATCACCCACTGGGAATTTTCGCAGAGGAACTGAAAACATCATATCATAGTGATATATGTGTATCTATGTTTATAACAGCACAATTTGTGATAGCCAAATCTTGGAAACAACCAAGATGCCCATCACATGAGGAATGGTTGAAAAAGATGTGGTATTTCTATACAATGGAATATTACTCAGCTATAAAGAATGATAAACTTGAAGCATTTATATTGAAGTTGATGTCACTTGAACATATATTCATAAGTGAAATAAACCAGACACACAGGTGCAAATATCATATGGTCTCCCTAGTATAAGAAATCAAAAAGAAATACAACAACTAAAAAGAATTGAGTCATATAGTTAGGGCAAACTGAACTGCATATGTTGCAGGGTACTAATCAGCTTCCCTTGCTGACGGTTAACAACCTAAGTTCACAGATCAAAAATTGGAGAAATGGAAGGGCTGCAAGATCAGCTAACATTTTGGCCCTAGCCTTTCAAGGTCAGTGAAGACTCAGGACATAGGAGAAGCTGTACGGTAACATCATGGAACTCAGTTGTGCCTCAAATTTTCTGATCAAAGAGATTATGGAGTCACAGAGGAATGTGATAGGTGATCTATAGTGTGTCTGGGGAGAGTCACATGGAGAGAAAACTTTCTCTCAGGCTCTCACAGAGAGCAAACTGGTCACACAATGGCCGTGACTCATGCACATGGCTGACACAGACAAATGATCTACAGAGTGAGGTACAGCGGTACAGGATAAACTCTGAGGGAACTTGACTGACCTCATCAGATACAAAAGCTACATTTTTTGTTATATACGTCTTGCTTTATCTGGGTCTTAACCATCCAGCAGAAAAATATAAAACTGAGGTATATAAAATGAATCCATAATAATAAGATGAGCTGTAAATGGCTCTGGTCAACAACTTCAGATGACCCACTATTATTGTGGACTACTGGACTGTGCTTGATTGTTTTGTTGAGTTCAGGCACCTATAATAATTGAATGACAATGGAATGCCAGTATTTTACAGGACTAAACAAAAACAGGGAATACAAAGGAAGAACCATTCTGTGTTTGTATAAACAGTATAGTTAGGACAAATATGCAGTACTTCCGTATAATTCTATGAGAAGCAAGATTTGCATTAATAATGTTTGGACAGGATATTCTGTCAGCTTCTTCTACTATGGACAACCACTAGGAAGAGAACAAGGCAGAAAGTATTAATTATTGAAACTGTACTATAATTCACCTTTAAAAAATAAAATAACTATACAGCTACACTCTGAATTCATTGATTAGAGACATCTGCTCTAATGGTGTTTGCAAGTAGAATATCAAGAATGTATCTTGTATGACAAAAAAACACTACAAAAACCATATGCAATGTATTAGTTATTGTCCTGCTAATTTGATTTGGAGATTTTTTTTTGTTCTTTTTTTATTTTTGTTTTATTGAAGTACAAATATCAATGAGACAGTTTTAAGATACCTTGACAAGATGGATTTGATAAATTAATACATTGCAAACTGTTTTCATAATGTTTTGGTATCATAGAAGGTGCATACATGATATTATACTCACAGACATTATTATACCATATGTCTCTTATCAGTAAATAGAGTTTAGCTGTTTGTGTATCTTATTTTTTATACCGGAATTACAACAAAGAGTCAATAATTAATACTTTCTACCTTGTTATTTTCCTAGTGGCTGTCCATAGTACTAGAAGCTGACATAATATCCTGTCCAACCACCATTAGTGCAAATCTTACCTCTCATAGAATTGTCTCATTGCTTCAATAAAAAAAAAGTATGGTGGAGGTGCAGAGGCCTGTGAAGACCTTGCTGGGAAGAGCTCCGGCTTCTAGGCTGGTGATCCTCTGGAGGAGGAGGCCTGCTTTGCATCCAGCTCTCTAGCCTCACAGTGTTTGTCCAGGAAGCATGCTGCACTTGGAAGGCTTGGCTTAACGAACAACATTTTGTCTGTTCATCCTTCATCTGGAATTTTTTCCACAAGCTATACTTAACAAATAGATGGATATTAAAGAAAAAGATAGCTTGAACTCAGTCTTTGTAGTGAGTTTTGCAGTTTGGCTTTTACTGATTTTATGTAGCTTTTATAACTACAAGCCATTCTTTCAACAGTGATTTCACTAGGATTTCTTTGATAGACGTGGTCTTGGCCCACATTTGAATAGCACTGAGGATCACATAGCAAGCCTTGAGCACCTGTTTCTATTTCAAAGTCTGACATGCCACTTTTCATCTGCCCCTCTGTCCATGTGACATAAAGCCTGCACTTGTATCTTCTAAATCCGGACAATTCTTCAAAGTGCAGATTATATCTGAATGTCTCATTTATCTATGGTTAGTTTTGTTTGATCTGTTTATCTTGATGAGCTTGGTGCTGGGGATCTTTAGACTAAGAGATCACATTTTTGGTGAAAACACAGAACAACACAGACTCTGTAATTAGAAGCAAAGATGGTGTGTGTGTGTGTGTGTGTGTGTGTGTGTGTGTGTGTGTGTGTGTATGACAGAGAGAGAGAAAGGGAGAGAGAGAGAGAGAGAGAGTATCTCACGGTAAGAGAGGAAAGAGGGCAGAACACTCAAATGAGGCTTGAGGTACAACCAGGAGCATGCTTTCTCTGAGAACATGGAGCACAAAAAACCACTTGAATCCAGTCAAAATCAGCATCTGTGAGTTTTGAAGAGAAAGTAGTAGTGTACAGAGGCAGGACAGTGCACCGATGCTCAGAGAGGGAAGACTGTGGGGGACAGTGGCCACGCGGGAGGAGCAGGCCATAGAATGACAGGAGTGAATGACCACAGTGGGCAGTGGGGAGCTGTGACGTTTGCATGAAAAGTAAGGAGGGTAGGTGATGAGTTAGCCAGGAAAGCAATATGATCAAGTTTCTATTTTAGAAATATATCTCTGCTGCAACAGGAAAAAAGGCTTATGGTTAAAGTGGCAGGTGACTCGATGGGAAGCTGTGCCCAGCTGAAAGACTGTGATGGGCTGAGTCACACAGCTCCAGCGGTAGCATTTGGTGACTCACTAACTGTAGAGGTGTAGAGATGTGGGCGAGGGCCACTCAAGTCCCAAAGAAGCTATCATTACCCAAGATGGGGAGCCTGGGCCAGAAGGAGTGTTTTTGTTTCATTGTGCTTTGTCTAGGAGTGGAAAATGATGAGACAAGGGTTCCTTTCACATGAGCTGAGATATCCATGACAGAACTTGCATGCAAAAGGTAGCTGAAGCTCAAAGTGGGAAAGGAGAGCTTTAGGAATAGGTCCCAGAACAGACCACAAACATGCACAGAACAAACTTAGACTGAAGGACCCAGAAAGAACCTGAGATGTCAGGAGGAGAGAAAGGGTGGCAGAGGAACATGGCAATGCAGAACTCCAGGGGAAAAGGCTCCAGGAAAGACAGATCTCTCAGCAGAGCCCAGCATGCCACCACCCCTGTGCTTCTCCCCATCTCAGGGCCTCAGCTTCATTGCTCAGTTAAATTTTGTTCCTGAGGGAGGTTATCAGTAGCAGTCACTGAGAGTGATCAGGATATCCAGGAGGTGATGACAGAACCTCAAGGTGTCAGTGTGACATATTTTGAGATATATGTAGTCAGCATTTTACCATACAATCAAGATGCATGGGTAGGAGAAAGATCAGAGATAAAGGGAAACTGAAAATGTCTCCTGTTGTATTTATCCTGGTATTCAAGGTGTTCCTATAGTGCCTACTGTCTCAATGAATCTTTGCTAATCTCCATGCTGCAGGGATAACTGAAGTACAATCATTGTTGTCGTGGGAGTAATGGAGGGTCTTGGTCCTCAGCTTCCAGAAGTTGGTAGACATGAATAATATTCATTATGACCATGGAAAGTACTGCAAAGAAGAAGCTTCAGATGCTGTGTGAATGTGTGAATGTGGAATAGAAGGGTTTGGGGCACCAGGGGAGAAGGAACATGGACTATCTGAGAACAGATGAGTGGGCCACTGAGTGAGATGTCCAGAGCAGGATGGAAAAAGACAGTGCAAGAAGCTTGAATGAAATAATCTGCATCAAGAGGAAGCCTGATGTGTGGAAAATGAAGCTCTTCCTGGTGTTTAGAATGGACAGCTGACATGGAGACATGTGAGGTGAGCTTCATGGAGGACAGTCGCTGGACTTGGCAGGATCGGCAGTTTATAGGGCAGGGGAAGTGTTGGTGATTGGAGGAGCAAAGCTGGAGAGTGCTGCAATCAGGCTTGGATGAGAAAAGTCACTGGTTGAGTATGAAGAAGAGTGTGAACCTGCACGTGAACAGATGCAGGAAGTGCATTGTGAATGGCTTTGAACACGTCAAGTTGTTTAGCTTTTATTGAGTGGGCACTACTGATAGCAATGGTGGACAAGCTGTGGCACATGTGGGGGACTGGCCTGGATGGAGAAGGGAAAGAAGTATATTTTATTTATTCATTTATTTATTAAGGGCCTACAGGCTCTCACTACATACACTGGACTCCTAGTGATCCTCCTCTCTTCAGCCTCCTAAGTGCTGGGATTACAGGCATGCACCACCAAGCCCCACTCTCAGTCGTGGCTCATTGCACCCCAGGGGTGGGGCTGGCAGGGCATGCCAGGGGAATTATATGTTTTTGAGAGGCTTACATTTTTTAAGAGATAAAATGCTGAGCCCTTGTTATAGTTCATGTGTAGCCATTCCCTCCCACAAACCTTAATGAGCTCCTAGGTGGAACTTTTCCAAAGTGGCTGGATCCAGAGTGTGTGGTGCTGGAATCAAGGGTGCATGACTACTAAATTAGCTCAGTGATTGGTTCACCGTAGCTCTGGGTGTGGGATGGAAAGCCCATGAGTGCTGCCCACCTTAAGGGCAGTTATGCTGTATAGAATATAAGGGACAGCAAGAGGGCTGTTGTAGTTGCTGATTATTGCTTGCTACTTGCTCTTTACCATCTTTTGTCCACCATGAAGCACTTCTCCTGTGTGATGTCCGTCTGTCAGGCCTCCCTGCCTTGGAGCTAGCTAACTACAGACCGAAAGCTGCACAAACTGCGAGCTCCCATAAACCTTTCCTCCTTTAACTTTGAGCATTGGGTATTTTGTCTAACTCATAAGAAAAGTAACTAAGACGGTCTCTTAGAAAAGAAAAGGTACAGACTACCAGTAATACAAGTGCTGACTCCAATGTCGTGGGGTTCTAGTAGGGAGATCTCATGTGGGATGCAGGCAAGAACTGTAAGGAGCACATGGGGAGGCTGGTCTTTGGGCTTTGGTCCCAGAGGTGGAGGGCATGAATGAGCAGCTGCAGTATGCTCCACAGTAGGGAACAGGAAGGGGGCTTGCCTGGGTAGGATGGGACAGTGAAAGAGTCCTATTCTGTTGACCATCATGGATGGCTCCTCTGGCCCAAAGGATTCTGCAGTTGTTAGCCCAGCTTGCTTGCTTATTTATTTATTTATTGACATTCCAGAGGAAGTTTTCTCCTCCTTGTCATTTCTCAGCAGAGTAATCAGCTTTGCAAGGTTCCTAATTTTAAGGCTGGCCATGGAAAAGGATTATTTGCATGTTTTTATGAGCCTTATTACATAGCTTTGTAACTTGTACGTGTAATAACAGTAAGCCAGACGTTCGTGGTATGTGTCCCCAGAGGAGTCATCAATAGAATGTAAAAATGTAAATCCATTTGGAAAAACACAGGCCAGTTATTGAAAGTGCAGCCTGCAGAACATGTGCCCCCAGTGGTAGATTAGCAGAGGCCTGGCGACACACATTCTTAGCTCAGACGGACTCTGCAGACCATCTGGAAACAGACGATGCTTAATAATGCAGAATAATAAAATCAGCTCAGTTCCCATTTACAAATGGAATAAATTGGATAATGAGTGATTATACTGATCTAAAGTGAAGGGAAATATTTTCTCTAAATTTGTGGCAGATCTAGGGGCTGGGAGGTGGGGAGAGGGTGGTCAATGATTCTGGGCCCATTTTGTAAATCTTGGACAAAGCCAGACATTTGAAAACAAGAAAACACAGATTCTAGTGGTTGATTCTCTCTGCAAAATTGACCTGTTGAAACCCTATATGAATAACGGTAGTTTCTCTGACAAACAGATATCAATATCTAAAAATGCTTCCTGCAATTTCTTTTCACAAGGCAATAAGGTAGTTTCAGAACAGTAACAGCTCACTAAGTGGTATTCTTTCTGTCACCCCGAAGCTATAACCAAAGAAATGAAAAGGTAAGAAAGCTAAAGCAAAAATCAAGGGTCACTTGCTACAGCCCAGTGGGGGGTCTGTCCTCTGATAGGACAAGCCAGGGTAGATGTACATTTTTTTAAAAATTTCATCAGTTTTCTTCCTAGAACCTTATAGTTCTTTCATAAGCAATTAAGACCATTGCTTGTGATACCATTAAATGGAGTAGCAAGAACCTGAAAGCTTATGTCATGTGTAACTGAGACGCAATTTAGCTGGAAGGACTGTGACAAGGAAGCAGAGAAAGGCCCGGCTTGAGAGCCCCACATTATAAAGCCCCACATTATAAAGTCTGCCACTGGGTGAGTTTTAGGCTCTGTTGCTCTGCCAACAGTGCTGCAGAACCCAGCAGAGATTTCTGTGTTAAGTTAGCAGTTTTCCTGGAGTCAGCTCCTTGGAATCAGAACTTTCTCAGGCACCTGTAAATGTGTGTACCTGCTGCACCAGCCCATTCGCCCAGTTCTGGGATTAAATTAACTATCTATTTCTCTTTATAATACATTGCTGAAATATCTAGCAAGCATACACGGGCATAGGATTGTCCAACTTTGGCAGCTCAGCTCAGCAGGGCTGTCCCTACACCTAGGCTCTGCAGGCACTACTGCTTTCTTGAGAGTGTTGTGGCCCTGTGGTCAATCCTGCTTTCCTCCCTTACTGCCTAGGACTGAAGGGACAGGGGCATATCTGGGTGTGTGCCAGTTGTGTATTCTCTGCACCTGGGCTTTATAAGCTGCTCTGCTATTACTGCCCCCATCCGAGGTGCGTGAGGGCTCCTCCTACACAAGGGTCTACCATTCTCAGAAGAGCCCCTGATGGCATCTTAGTAGCTGTCTCATGGGCTTTGTCCAGGGAGATAACTAAGGATGGATTAAAAAAAAAGATGTAGAAATAAAGGAAGGTTTAGGAAGCAAAGGAGAGAGGAAGAAACAAACAATTTTCTCAGATATTATAAATGAATCTCACTGGACAAAAATCAAAATGTTGGGAGGTCGGAGTTCTGCTAGACTCTGGGAGAGTCCATTTCTTTATCTTTTTCCCCTTCTATAGGTCACTTGCATTTCTGGACTTGTAACCCCTTCTTGCATCTTTTAAGTCCCCAAGGTCCACCTGAACCCTTATACTGCTATGTCTCTGGTTTAAACCTCTTCTGTTTCTTTCTTCCACTCA
Organism: Ctenomys sociabilis; assembly: GCA_004027165.1. Classification (NCBI taxonomy): domain Eukaryota; kingdom Metazoa; phylum Chordata; class Mammalia; order Rodentia; family Ctenomyidae; genus Ctenomys; species Ctenomys sociabilis. Next base: position 22,584 of record PVKA01021149.1, on the reverse strand, counting down.
TGAGCACACTTCTAAGGGCTCCTGTGACTGCACTACCTTGCTCAACTAATCCAAGGTAACTCTCACTGTAAGGTCAGTGGTTACCAGTACCAATATTAACTCCACACACAACCTGATCCTCCCCTTTCTATATGGCCCAACATATCCACAGGATTTGGAAACTAGGTGCTGGACACCGTTGTGGGGAGTAGCAAGCATTGTCCTGGCTGCCCGAAGGGTTCTGAGTCCTTTCAGTCTTCTCTACTTGTGTTTTCCACCCCAAGGCTTGGGAGTGAATACAGAATCTTACCACTAAGCTAAATCTCACACCCCATTGGTTTTTGATGTGTCACTAAATTGCCCAAGCTAGACTGGAACTTTCAATTCTCCTGCCTTAGTCCTCCAGAATTAGGGACTTCAGGAGTATGCACCACTACATCTGGCTTCTTTCAGGTCTCACAGTACAGAGAGAGGAAGCAGCAGGGACTATGGTCCTTAGACTGGACTGTGGCACAGTGCTGGTGCCCATACATCAGGAGCTCCCAGAGCAGTGTCTTCAGAGCAGAGCATCTTTCAGAATTTGGTCCCCTTGACCCTGGGCGATGGGTACCTTTCCTTGAATACCCTGGCCTTGACTACTCTGGACTGAGAATGTCAAAGCTTTTACTTCACAGATTCCCTGCAGCAACTTACAAATTCTTCTAGAATCCTCTTTCTTGTTAAAGATTCTGGATCCTACATCTTCTCTCACTCCTCCTACACTATTGCTATCTTTTCCTGGTCTACTGTATTATTTATTAACTTTAACCTTTGGCAAGGTCCTCCCCCCTCAACTCTCTATTTCTTATATTAAGCCCTTATAAATACCTTCAGGTCTATTTTCTATAAATACATAAAGACACATCTATATTTTAAGCAGGCAGAGGTTCCCTGGTTCAAAAATGCCAGTCTAACTCATTAACACACACCAATGTTTCTTTAAACTATCATTTCATACTTAGCTTACACCACCTCCTTTGGTTCCATCTGGGGGATTACTGTCCACATAATTGCCTCCTTGGTAGATAGGCAACTCCTCAAGGGTAGCATGGTATCCTCTTCCTATCTAATGAGGACATTCCTCAGTAACTCAGGAGCTGTTTCACAGAGCATTCACTGCCTTCTCCTGCAGTTTGTATTTGTGTCATTCTGTCAGATCAGATTCTGAGCAGTAGCAGCAACTATCATCCAGACAGAGAGACCCGGATGCTATCCTACCCCGCACTTCTCTTCATCCTCTCAGGTCATTCCTGAGAGGCTTCTCCCCCATCTTGCTCTGTGGTGAAGCTCCTCCTCATGCTGCCAATTAAAGTTAAGTTTGTGCTTTCAAGTTTTCAGAAGCAGCTGCCAAGAAGTTACTCTAAGGCAACTGTCTCCTCTAGGTTGTTGTCTTTCATCTCCAGTTTGGCTTCCTGAAACTTGATTTTTTTTTTTTATGCTTTGCTCTTGAAAGAAGCAATGGGACCAACTCCCTCCAGAAGTGAAGGATGAGGTCCTGCATGTTCAGGAGTAGAGAGCAGGCAGGCGTCTTGATGAGGTGGAGAGCTCTGTCCATGAGTCTCACCCTCCTCTGCTTACTCTCAGAGACAGTGACAGTTCAGAGATGGGATGACAGCTTATTCCCTCTGAAATTATCCCCTTACTGAATTAACTCATTTAGCCTCATCTTTGCCGAGATAATAGGCAACTTTAAGTAGAACTAAATCTTACTTTGACAGTGTCACAGTGTGGACCTTTATAATAATTAGTTTCAATTTCCTTTTGTTACAATTACAAAAAAAATTCCTTCAAATACATATCTCACACAGACTTTATGAGACATCTTTAGGTTAATTATGCATAACATTTCCATTCCTAGTGACTCATCTTCAAAAGTTGCTATGTTTTCAGCGGATTTTTGTATGATCTTAAGATAGTTGCATGAATACGCAGAGTATGTCATCCACGATCATTCCTGTGACAATCTCTGGCCACCAACACTCATCACAGAACATGGAAATAGTTTGCTGATCTCAGGGGCAAGTGGCTGGGGAGGACAGCTGAGTCCTCTTTTTCGCAGGCACCATGGTGCAGGTATTGGTTGTGTTCCTATATTCTTTGGGACCCATAGTAAAAGCAAGGGCTTGTCTGCAGGAAAATCAATAGTAGAGAAGTAAAGGTTAGAAAAGAGGAGGGAATGACCTTTCTAAGACAAAGTAGCCAGCAGAATACTTGCCAACCACCTTCCCTTTGCTGCTCCTACTTCACAGTCAAGAATGGTATGTCATTATAACAAAACAATGATATGAACAGCCAACTGGTCCCCACAAGACAGGCTTAGGCTGAAATATGGGCTATAAACCTTGGACTTCACAGCCCAAGAGGCATGTTTCACAGAGCTTGGTGCTATCCCACATTTCTCTTCTCCCTGACGTACTAACAAATCCTGGGCCTGGCTACTAGTTTCCAGGGGGCGCAGGGCTTTGCCATGGCCTCCTGGACTTCGGTCTCCACCATGTCCTTCATTAGCAGACTGCAGTCAGTGTGCCTATTTGCCAGACAGTGTCAGAGGTATACATTTTAACCACAGACTAGAACTCTGAGATGGCTCAGTGGAATAAATGCTTCCCTCACAAAACTCTAATTTAAGATTATCCTGGGCCTGCAGCCCTACCATTTTCCAGAGACTGCAAGAGCTGACAAAGGTGCAATCTAAGCTTCTGCTGACCAAAATCAAATCCTTGGGGACATGGTTACTCTGTGACCTTTGTCCCAGGCTGTGAAGGTCAAATCATCTTCTTCAAATAAAGATTTGTATGAATAGTATTTGGACAGGATAACATGTCTGCATTTTGTACTATGAATAACCACTACAAAGACAACAGTATACAATGTCCTAATTATTGAAACTGTCCTACTAACCTGTTTTGAAACTATCTCATTGCTATTTGTTTCTCAATAAAATTAGTTTTTAAAAAAGATGGAAAGGCATGGCAAAGGAAAATTGCTTCCCTCAATGCCCCCTCAAGGGAGAGAGGGCAGGTAAAGAGCCTGAAAGGAGGGGGCCAGAAGCCAGATATGATCCTTCAGGTGATGACATCGCCATGACCCACCAGCTGCACCCACGAGTGTGTGTTACTAATCTGCTAGGTGTCTCTCAAGCCAATCTACTGGGCTGCCGAGATTAACCATCCCAGTATGATGGACAACTTGGCAGCTCACAGGAGTCACATGGAGCCTTCCAATATTTTACTTTCACTGGTGAGCAGCACATGCACAGCACTGGGCCTGCAAAGTGGAGAGTGAAGGGGAATCTGGGTGGCCCTCCCTGAGAGCATTCTTAGGAGCAGACACTGAATTCCACTGTCCCTGCACCATCCCTGTGTGTTACTTCCTGTGTGGGGGTCAGGTCTGGAGCCCCAGAAGGAAGGTGGCTGCATTTTTCTGGCAGTTTAGGGATCCTTGTGCAAGTGCAGCTGGGAGCCTTTAGGAGAAAGGCAGTAAACAAATCACCAGGTGATGAATGCTGCCCTCCTGACTGGCTGGGGTTGCCTACAGCCTTTGGGGAAAGCAATGAATGGGACCTGCAAGGAAGCATGAATAATATGAGTCTATTTACTTACAAATGTGTAAAGGTCTCACGCAGCTCAGGATGGGTTTGAATAAATATGCTGCTTTCTCAAGATCAACAGCCCTATAGATCTGGAGACAGAGGCCTGCTGCTCCCCAGTGTTCAGCTCATACATAAATAAAAGATGCTCCTGGTGCAGCTGCCAAATGTGACATGGTGATGAATTTCCAAGGGTGTCACTCAAGAAGGTGACAATTGCAATTCTGATGGGCTTGCAGAGACTGACAACAGGCAGTGTCCATGTCCTTGATTTTTGTGCTGCAGTCTTTCTGGGGTACATGCCCTGAAATTGTGGCCATCAACACTGTTTGGCCTGCTCAGATCCCCACCTGGTATCCACTATAAAAATGGAAAAGAGGCACAGGAGACCTAGTGCAACAAAGTGGGAGTGAAGGAGTGGTCCTAAGGCAGAGGTGACTAAAGAAATTGTCTGAGATTCTTCCTTATTGCCAACCATTTTGCTCCATCCTGTGCTTCTCTTTGGAGGAGAACTTCTCTAATAGTCAAGGCAGTCCTTTCCTGACATCCTTCAGTGTTCCTGTTCACTCACAGGAAAAGATTCCCATTACTGACCGTGATGCACAAAGTTCTTTGTGATGCTACAACCTGTCTGTGGCTCTGTCCGCCACCATTCTGTGATCTGCCCCAAGGGTCTTCTCTTCTTGCCTGGGTCTGCTGCATACCCAGTGTGCATCAGTCAGGGAGCTTCAGAGAAATCAAACCAAGGGAATAAATATTATTTTAATGCATTGGCTCATATGATGAGGACGTTGACAAGGCAGGAGTCTCTAAGACAGGCCATTCAACTGGGGACTGCAGCAGGGTTGTAAGACAGTCCTGAGGCAGAATCCCTTCTCTAGGAAACTTCAATTTTTACTCTGATATCTTCCAACTGATGGAAGAACCCCACCCACAGTATGGAAGAGAATCTCCTATATTTAAATGAATGTAGATGTTAATCACATGGGCAAGATGTCTTCATCTAGGCTAGTGTTTGACCAAAGAACTGGGCACTGCTACCTGAAACGTACAATGTGGCCTTGCATGGCAGCTGTCCCCCTTGCAGGTGCTGATATGATTGTCCAGGACCCACCCTCCCCACCCAGGATGCACACCCTCCTGCCTGTTGACTTCTATTTCATTTTGTAAGGCTCACTTCAGACATCTGCTCCTCTGCAGTGCCTACTCCTGACTACTCCTCCCCTCTCCAAACTATTTTTGTTCCTCTGTGCTGGTGCATATATTTCATATCAGCAGCTTCCTCATTAAGAGGAAGCCAAGATTTCTAGCTCCTTGAAGACAGGCACTTTTGATTTCAGTCATCTACTTATTTTGTACTATCAGCCTAAAGCCTAGAGTGTAATGGATGGTGAATCAAAGTAGGTTAAGTGAAGGGCTTATTACCATAATCCACTAATAAAACTTGGCATCTGGCAAATTTGTGGGATAAACAATCTGTTCCTTGATTTGTCTTTGTCCTTTATCAAGAATAATGATACATCTCCTAACTGATCGGAAGACACCAGCCACTCAGCAGGTATGTTTGATAGAGGTTTGTATCCGCATCTAGGGATGTTCTCTCTAATTTTCTCCTAGCTCTGGAGAGGCAGGTGGTTCTCTAAACTCTGGCAGTGGATTCTCTCCCTCTTACTATATCCTCATTCCTTTTCCTTGTCAAAGGGCAGCTGTCTAAGCAAAGCAATTACTGTCACCTCTCATTTTCCAAGCAGCACTTTTCCCTGAAATGTACAGGGAGTGCTCCAAGTATTTTTGGGAAAAGAGACAGAGGGGAGGGTTTTGGTACAGACTTGTTCTGATTAGTTGCTGCACTGGTTAATGGGTTACAACTTAACAAGCCCAGTGGTTTCTGTAGTCAGAGCCTTTAATATAACAGTTTTTAACTCCAAAGAGCCCACAGAGGCTGTGTTTTCTCCTGTTGCTAACTCAACATCATCAATTTCTTCTTCCAGAGGAGAAGCTGTGAGCCACTTCCAACACACTCTGCTGGCTACTAGGGTTTTGGGAGAAGTCTTCCATTCCCATGTTTAGGAAGTGAAACAGGAGAGGCCAGTTCTACATAGAGACAGTACAGGAAATGGGTAATTGTGAGGGGATTTTGCAAATCACTTATTCCTGAGTTAGTGCCCTTGTATTAGGAACAGAACAGCTTCCAGTTCATATGTTGATCATCTAGCATAATTGCTTATGTTAGCTAATGATACATTACTTGGTTTCTCAGCAGCCAAATAGTGGGAAGGGTCCTAGACTAAGTAGGATTCAAGGATATTCACCACCTGATAATTATGGCAAGTTACTTCCTATCTCTGGGGTTCATCAAATGAGAGCCAAGTAGAAATGATAGGTTGAACTAGATGTTTTATGAGGCCCCTTTTAAGCTTAAAAACAAGACATAAGCCCTTCTACAGGGCATACAATGTGGCACCTTAGGTGTCTGTGAACCTACTAAACTCTACCCAAGAAGGTGCCAGAGAAGTTCCATACAGAGGCTTCTCAAGTGCACACAGGGGAGAGGTGCAGAGGGCTGCAGGAGCAGGCCATGAGTCTGGGGCACAGTGGCAGAGATCTCTAACACACAGCATTTACCTTGGGTGCATCAGAGCCCAGCAGCATCCTTCAGGGGATCTACATGCTAAAAACACAAGGGAAAAGCAATGCTTGCTATTAAGAGACAGTCCATTGCTCAGACTTGCAAACGAGGATGGCCTAGCATAGGATGTGGAGTGAAATGAGTTTTTGATACATATCCACCCTTGGGGTGTGTATCAACAGCTGTTTTCTGCCTCTGGAAGGAAGTATTCCCAAAGTAATCTTGAGGTCTGTCCTGACAATAATATGCATCTTTTTAAAGAATGAATTCCTATGAGATGGATGGATCAGTTAGAAACCTTCAGAGCACGTATAGGACGCAGAGCTTAAGACGGGTTTGGAGTCCCTCTCTGTGGAATGTTTTAGAGGACAGAACAGTCTCTGATTTTTTTTTTATAAGAACCCTCTTGCAGGTTTTCTGATTTATCCTACTTGAAAACCTGTAGGTTGTCAAAAAATCTCCCTGAGCTTCTCTTCAATATATTTTCTCCCATCTACTAGTAAGATAGTCAGTCCAGCCTGTACCATCACATGTTTTAGAACTGAACCTCTGTGGAAAGTATTGACTTTCATGCTTAAACTAGGGTGTTCATTAAGAATGGAATGAAAGTTTGACTTAGGGGACATTCTCCCCTAGACAGGGACTGGTGTAAGCACAGGGATTTGAAGCGATCCGCTCCAGCATGAATGCTTCCCTCGAAGGCACGGAGGGAAGACCTACTGGTGGCAGTGTTGAAACCCTAAGAACCCTCAAGACACAATGGCTCTTAGGTATCTTCTGCATTCCTCCCCTTCATTCCCATCATGCTGTTGTGATGTAATCAGCAGTGAACACTGGAATAGAAAGCAGACCAGTATTTCCTTTTAAGCTGCCTGTTTCTCTCAGGTGACAATATTCCAAAATTCCATATTCCCTTCGCGTGACATTTCTTGACACTGAACCAAATGCAGTAAGAAGGGGCTTGAGCCTTGGATTGTTCTGAGGTATATTAATTTTTAAACTACACTTTTTAACCATCAACATTTTATTTATTTTTATGAATGCAGAAAAAATGCTTGCTTTCTACATTGAATTCTTGGTTATTTATCACAATACAAACATTTCATTTTAGGTAGTTTAGCTTATGAATTGGTGGTGGCTCAAATCTAAATATTGATAAATCCTGCATCTGGAAGATCATTTAAGTTCTAAGAGTAAGATTTGATTCCCAAAGACGGCAATATAATCAGGTAGAATCTATTTTAGTGAGTTCAGGATTACCAGTAAATGAACATATGTTTGCCTTTCAAAAATCTTATTTGCATTGCACAAGAACTACACTTAGTAACAAGGAGTTAAAATCATTAAATAGCTTCATGTTACCACCTAGAAGCCAGATAACAAACCTGCAGAGAGGGAGATTAGAGATGCTTTCACTGTTTTGTGACTCTAATACTGGATTTTCATTGGTTCTTTGACATTTGACATTTGACGAATACGATGTTACAAAAGTTTCTGCTCCTATCTCCTCTTCCCCCTCAGCCAGCTTATTCTTCTGGCATCCCCCTCTTTAAATCAATTTTCTATTGATACAATGTTATCTTATTTAATATGTCTGAATTATCTGAAGTCATTGTCAGCCTTAAGTTCTACCATCTAATCAATAAAGCCTCAAGTTCAAATTTTAGCATTTAGATATTTTAAAACCATTTAAGATTATGTTTGTATGAGGAAGGTCTTTTAAAACATTCTCTTTTTGCTATAATAAATGGAATAAGGTAATTCACCAGACTTTGGAATATGCCAGATAATTTGTATTATTAATTTGCTCATCAAAATAACCTTGTAAGATCACTATTATTGTTCTTTATGCTATGGCAAAGTGAGGCTCAGTAATTTCCCTGTGTTCACCAAATTAATAAAATATGAGTCTGGGATTCAAACCCAGGCCTACATGGCCTTCAATGTTACTTAGGTCACTAAGTTAGGTCACTTTGGGCTGTCTGAAGCCTCTAGGCTTTGAAAATTTGGGAGCACATTGGTATTATTTGTTTACATTTAAGTCTGTCCAGCCTTTCCAACTACCAGTCTCAAAGATGTAATGTTACACACAGCTGGTAAGTCCATCTTCCTTTTGTGGATGAATCCAGGGTCAAGTCATCTACTGGGCAGGGATGCACTCCTCAGGCACACTCTTCTGGTCTACAGGTCTGGCCAGGGAATCAACTCTGGTCCCTCCATGTCTAGATTTTCAGTCATCTTAACCTCAGTAGCATTTGTAAGAGAAACCAGTGGGGAGACAGCAGGGTCATGGATTGGGGTAGCCTCCCGAGCCCTAGGGAGACATTCTTGGGCTTTGCATCCACCTTCCAGAAGCTTCCACTGTTTCCTAATTTGGGGCTGCTTGCCCAGAGAAGAGGGCCTAAACTAAACGGATTTGGGCAGGTGCAGGAGGGTTTTACAGCCTTCCTCTATAGATCAGTAGACAGAGAAGAAGGCTGCACTGTGGTAGTGGGCAGAACTTTGGTTTGTGAGTAGCTGTGGAGCCTGGAGGGAGAGTGAGGAATGAGGTCATGGGCTAAGGCAGGTGTAGTCCACATTGGAGGAGTAGCAGGACTGGTTGGAGTGAGGGCCAGTATATGGTAGAACACGGGTCTGAGAGTATGGGAAGTGCAGAGGCCCCATCAGAGCACTCGGTACTTTTCCTTTCTCTCCTTCCCAGAGCTCCCTGGAGGAAGGAGCTCCTCTGCCATTTACTGCAGTCTCCAGCCAGCATATTTCTGACAAGAGATGCTCTAGATGGTCATGTTTAGAAGGACCTCCATCAGTAGACTGTTTCCTACACGGCCTCCTATCTTCTACTCAGTGACACATCACGTCTCTGTTTCTGGTGGCCATTCCTGATGGACTGGACAAGAGCAGCCACATTCTTATGGTACTGATCTAGAGACCACAGTCCTGTGTTTGAAATCATTTATACCAAGCAGAAATCCCAGGAAAACAGGGGCCTGTGTTTGCAATACATGAATACTGAATGAAGAAAAAGAAAACATGTTGCTTTTTCCATGCCTTTTTAAGGAGTCCTCTTAGTAAATACTTGCCAGCAAGCTACATGGATGCCCCCCATGACCAGGATATTGTGTCCTAAATGAATGTTCAATCAATTTACTGTATGTAGGAATTGCTGCACATTCTTTTCAGTATTCTGATTCAGTGAGCTTAATTCAGCAGGAGTCCAAACTCTCCCATTTTTCCCAGCTGATTCCTATGCTAATGACGATGCCAAGGGCCCCACTCAGGATTATCAAGGCTGTAGCTGCTCTTCAACCAGGGAGCCCAAAGCCACAAGCTAACCTCACAGAGTGCCTCTGCAGTCTCCTTCCTGGTGGCCTTAGATTGTCTCTGTCTGGAGAGTGCAGACAGATGGCTTTTCAGCGACCTGATTTTCCTGGTTAAAGAGAATTTGCTGGAAGCCCTTGCCTTGCCTAACCATACCTCTTGGAGGGCTAAGAGTCCCATCCCTCCTCCCTGCTGTGAAAGAGCTACAAGTGTGTTCATCATGGTTCTGGCCTGATTGTGTTTCCATTGCCTGAGGCTGGGCTTTTGAAATTTTCAGCAGAACAGAAAGAAAGGAAAAAACCCTGCACTGGGAAATAATTTTCCTGTTCGTGGTTCTATAAAGGTTGCATGCAACCACAGACGTGCCACACAGATACTGCAGGTAATAAAGGACACACACATCTTCGATGCTGACCTCATTGCTAGCAAGAGATGCTGGCCAGTGACCCTTGAAAGCCCTTTGTGCAGAACTCTGGGCTCTCTCTTTGGCCATGATTAATTCCATGTTCTGAACTGAAAATGACAATCATTTATTATTCTGTTTTACATATGCACCTCCGGGGAGTCCAGCTAAAAGCTCTAATTTTCTAGTTCAATTGCAGCACTGTTCTTTGAGAGGCATTAACTACGGAGATGCTAAAAGGATGTCATTTCACCGAGTTGTTGAGTTTTAGACAGAATCATATGCTTATATGGATTCAGGTAGCGCTTGCTAGAACATGATGCGGCCTCCCCCCTCCTGCCCTGGGCCTCTGTGCTCCTAGGACGAACAACCCTGAGCTCAGGTGGGAGGGACCCATTAGAGAAATCAATGAGGGCAGGCACCCCACTGCCCGCCTGCGGTGTCTGGCTATCGCAGACACCCTATCGCAAACACCCCCGCTGCTGTCAGTCAGCTCTGAGGGGATGGTGGCTGCCTGTCTCTCCAGTCTTCTCCACGCCTATGGCTGTGGGAGTGGAAATCAAAGCAGTTTTCTGCTGATTTAAATAGTACCATTCAAGATCCTGTCCATAAAAGTGTTTTAACGACATGAAACCTCTTAATCTCCTACTTAAAGTGATGATGGAGATTTTGGAGCAGCAGTTTTCAGGCCCACTGAATTTCCTTCCCAAACATGCCTACGAGCCATGTGACTGGTGAGCTGTCGGCTACTTGGAGCCTTAATTTGGTTACAATAAGAATTTTCCTACTTCAGAATAGCTCTTAGGAAGACTTTGCTTTTACCCCAGCCTTCAGGAAGGTAGAAATGTCCAGAAATGCCTTTCCTTTGATGGGTTTGCTGGACATTTTTCCAGACAATTCATTATGTCTACATCTGCCTCAATCTGGATTAATTTGCCTAACGATAAATGAAGCCGAACTTTTGACCTCTTGGTAGGTGAGTGAAATCAGAGACAAATCTAAAAAGAAACCAATGCAGACCTTCAGGAGGAGAGAGGCAGGGATGAAGTCTGGAGAGACAGAGAAATGGAGCGTCCCGAGACAGGAGTCAGGCTGCAGCCAGTAGAGGGCGCAAGACCTAGAAATTCGGGCATTTGGGAAAGGGGCGGGGAGAGAGGTAGCAATTGCTATTAAATTGCTCTGCTAATATGGAGATAGATTTCGACTGCTAAATACATGCCTCGGCGAAATAAGGGATAAGGAAGCTGCCAAAACCGTGTAATACGTATTTGCTGTGGTCTGAACATTGGTGGTAACTACTGCCCCCACCAAACTTGTTCTGAGTTATATGCTGAGTCTTTCTGAGGTTTGAATCCTGAGTATCTCCCAAAGGCCCTGGCTTACAGCCTTGGTCCTTCCTGAGCTGCTCTGTGTTAGGCGGTTGTAGGAGCTTACAGAACTGGTTGTTAGGGGAGGCCCTTGCCTCACTAGGTGAGCAACCTCACATGAGACTTGGGGCTCTATTTTCTACCTCTCTTCTTCTCATTCACTTGCTGTCCTGTGTTACTCTGTGCTTGCATCATGATATGGCACAACAGGTCCAGAACAATAGAACCCATGACCATGGACAGAAGTTTCTAAACTGTGAGCCATTGTGAACCTATGTACTATAATGAATGTCATGCAGATCGACCCTACTGATATCTGAGGCATAGTGGGCAGTGACTGGAAGCTGACCGTGGTGTGACTATAGGAGAAAGCTGACTAACCATAAGGGCAGAGTGCTCAGGAATGAGACTGGTGCTCTGAGAAGAGCTGCCTTGCCACTGCCACTGTACGATGATGGCAAGAAGATGCCATCTGTGCAGCAAAGTGAATCCTCCCAGACATCGGCTCTGCCAGCACCTTAATCTCAGAATTCACGACCTCCAGAACTAAGAGCAATCAACTTCTGCATTTTCCTTTTTAAAGTAACCCAGTCATAGTATTTTGTTTATGCCCATGAGAAGATTGGTTGAGTTCTTAGGATGAGGCAGTGACACTGTGCCACCTTTTTCACTCCTGGTGATCCCAGGATAGAAGTGAGAGACCTCTAGGCCAGTGGTGCTGTATGAGCCTCCCCCCCCAACACACACAGAAGGACCCAAATCCAGGGTCCACAACCTGACAGAGACAATGTGTGCAAGGCAGGTAGCATAGTGTGGTCATTGCTCTCCAGTGCTCACTTACCCAGTGGACAAATGTGGGTCAGGAGCCTTCCCTGTGCTTGCCACTGGGGCTGGAAAGGAGAAGAGCAAGTGTGTTCCTTGCTCTTTGACAACTCAAAAAACTTAATATAAAATTACTCTGGCGCAGTTAACTGAATGATCCAGCAGCAGTGAATGGAGCAATGTGGAAACAGCAGAGGGGACATGGCCTGCTCAAGGGTGAGGGAAGACTTCATGGAGGAGGTGACATTTGAGCTGCTTCTTAATTATTTATTTATTTATTTGGTACAGAGTCTTGTTATGCAGCTCAGACTCATAGTGATCCTCCCGTGTCAGCTTCCCCAGTGCTGGGATTACATGCAGTACTGGGGATTGAACCCAGGTCCTTGTGCTTTCTAGGCAGGTGCTTCGACTGCCAAGCTATCTTCCTAGCCCCTTGAGCTGCTTCTTTAAAGATAAGTGGGCCTTTGTGAGGAGGAGAAAAAGAGAAATCCTGTCTTTGGAGGGTGCTTCAGAGCATGTCCAAATGCCTGGAGGGTTACAAGTTCTGGAGCATTTAAAGATAGCCATGCCTTTGGGCTAGTCAAGGGGATGGTGCAGAGGAAATGCTGGGAGGTAAGAGACAGTTGAGAAGACCCTTGTATCCTCTTAGTAAGCTGTTTTTGCATTTTCTCATAGTCAGTATATAGCCAGCAAGAGTTTATAGATAGCACTTGACTATGCTGACCAGTTTCCCCAGCAATATAGCTGAGAGAGACAAACTGAGAGCCGAGTGGGCATCCTCTCTGTGCCTAAGCATCTTGATGAACCTGTCCTTACCTCATCCTAATGTATCTGGGTCATGGCCAGCTTGCTACGTCTTGGCTCCCAGGCTGCCACCAGGGTACAGCCTTAGCACTGTGACCCTGAGCCATGCTTAACAGTTCAAATAGCCCCTGACCTTGAAATAAGCCCCATCATCAAAGTCAAACTTAGGAACTGAAGATTTTAAACAATGTTCTTCTTTTTTAGTTAGAATCCCTTAGTTCCTCATTGAAGGTCTACAGCCAAACATCATGACCATCACTTCCTCGTGCTCCTAGGTTGGCCTCCAATAAGGCTGCTTCCTGTCATTTTGCATCATTCATAGCCTGGAAATTAAAATGACACATCAGGGTTGGCTGACACGATACCATCCACTGCTATGGCATATCCACAGACAAGGAGCATGAAATCAGGAGTCTAAAAGTTTTTCATTGGGATCACCCCTCCCTTAGGAAGCTTCATGATGCTTCCTTCCTAAGATCAAATCAGAGGCAGGTGATAAAATGAAGAGTACTTCTATGTTCTCCTAAAATGAAGAGTATTCTATGTTGGAATTAGGTCAAGGGTATGTTTAATGGTTTAGAATAAGTCTGTTTTGTCTTAGAAATTTTATCTCTTCTATGTTCAAAATGAAACAAAATAATTGGACCAGTGGCCTTCAGAAAACCTTCCTTCCTCTCAAGAATCCTGCAGCATCCTGAAGTCCAGATTCACCTGATCAGAGTGGAGCCTCCAAAGGCTCAGCAACACCAGAGATGGCCAAGAACAACAGAATGTGAGCAGAAATCTTTTGGCCGTGGTAGCAGCTGTTTAGCCTGGGTTAGTAGAGCAGAATGTGCTCCGGGGACAGGACATGCACATGTAGGTCATCTCTGAGAGATAAAGACATGGGGGAGGTAGGTGTCAGTATTCAGAGACAGAGGTTTGGGCAGTCAGTAATTTATATCAGATGGGAGGAGTGGGGGACAGAGAGAAATTGAGATTTGAAAATAATAAGTTGTTATCTGAAAGGGCAAAATTATATTAGGTATGACCAGAATTTCCAAAGGGAGTTGATAAAATTTTATTAGTGTTCTTTCTTGAGTAGTTCTATATATTTCAAATTTTGCACACTGAATAATAGTGATTGCTAAGTTTTAGTTATGGATCCAAGCATCTTATGTGTGAAAACTCACCTGTTATAACAAATCTGTGTAATATGATGGGATATTGATAAGCAGAAAGAACAAGTGATTGGCCCGTTTCTATACCTTGCTAAATGGGGAAATATTAGAACTCAAATCTAGGTTGTCTGTATCCATAAGTGCCTGCAGTCCTAACCATTATGCAGTCTGCTTGTATTCAGCAGCTTTCTGCTGCTGTTGCTACAACAAATTATCGCAAAAATTATGGTATAAAAGTACATAAATTTAAGTCCAAGTGTGGTGACATGTGCCTGTAATCCCAGTGTGGGGGAGTCTGCAAACAGGAGGGTCACTACAAGTTTGAGCTGCCTAGTGAGACCCTGCACAAAATACAAGAAAAAAAAATTTAAAAAGTGCATAAATTTAAATGGGGCATGGTGATGCATGTGTGTGATCCCAGTACTGTGGGAGGCAAAGGCAGGAAGATTTCAAGTTTGAACTAAGCCTGGTGATTTAATGAGACCCTGTCTCAAAACTGAAAAAAAAAACAAAGAAGGGCTAGCAGTGTAGTTTAATGGGAAGGCCCTGGGTTCAATCTCAAGCACTATAATGAATGAATGATTGAATGACTAAATGACTGAATGACTGAATGACTGACTTAATGAATGAACGAATAAATAAATAAATAAATATTCTTTTATAGTCCTGTAGGTCAAAACTCTGGAAAGGGTTTAATAATAAAACTGTAATAGTAAGTAAAGGCCTTCCTCAGTTCTGTGAGTGCCAGTTCACACCATTATCAAGTCTGAGGAAGTCATGGGAACTCTTAAACTCGCAGCCAGTGTGTCCTAAGTGATGTCTGTCTACCCCAGCCTGAGCTGCAGTGGATGTGCAGCGACTCTAACTGGTTAAAACTGAATCAGAGTACAGAGGATGATGCCATAATAGTCCCCACTTCAAAATCTAACTTATTCACATCTGCAAAAATCCTCTTTGCCACCTACGGTGACATAGCCAGGGGTGCTAGGGATTTGCGGATGGACATCTTTAAGCGGGCGTTCTTTTCCCTGCCACACTTCTACTGTATTAGAGGTCTGGACCTGACTGCCAGCTCAGCAGGAGACAGAGGCAAGCTTTGAAGAAGTTCTCTGAGCCGCCAGGCTCTGGAAGGCAGGCAGCTGGGGCTTTCGGTCCAGCTGGTCTGGGGGTCCACTCTGATTTCCTTAGTCTCAGTTTCTTTACATCAAAGTGAGAAGGATGGGAAGGGAGGAGGGAAAGGGGAGGTAAAAAGGATCCATGTATGATACGTATATTGCTACTACACCATGAATATATCCATTAGGGATCAGAAACAGACTTTTCTTGAGACAGGCATTTGCTATGTAGTCCAGGATGTCCTTGAACTCACTCTGTAGCCCAGACTGGCCTTAAACTCATGGTGATGGCTGTGCCTCAGCTTCCTGAGTGCTGGGGTTGCAGATGTGCGTCACCAACCTGACTCCATGAACATATACTAATAACAATTTTCAAAAGCAGAAATAAAACAAAATCATCGCCCCACAAAAAATATCAAAGATCTCTTGCTCTGAGATGAGAGACTGAGGAAGGAAAGTCACAAATTTGAGCCCAGCTTGAACTTAGTGAGTTAGGGACAGTCTGTCTCAAAACAAAAAGTCAAACAGTATTGGAGAGGTAGCTCAGTGTGGAGGCCTTGGGCTTAGTCCTCGATGCCATTTGAAAAAAAAAAAAAAAAAAAAAAAAGAACCTATCCTGTTTACCACTGAACAGAATTCTACAGGAACTTGATGGGATACATATGTTTGAAAGTGAAAATGATTTTAATAAACATTGTCTTAATTTTTATATTCTTCCAAGGAGTAAATATGAGAGTTGGCTGGACCATTGGACTTCTTAGGAAACTAAGATTTATTTACTTAATGAATTTAGTAGCCCTTTTCAAATGCCCAGAGATTTGTCAAGGCAAACTTTTACATAGAACAATTTTAGCAGATTAAAAAAAAAAAAAAAATGAAGCAGATGTAGTGCACACACCTACCATTCCAGAACTCAAGAAGATGAATCAGAAAGATTGCTGCAAGCTTGAAGTTAACCTGGGCTACTTAGTGAGCCCAGGGCCAGCCTCCTGAACCACATAAGGAGAACCTGTCTCAAAACAGAACAGGGGTGGCCAAATAGCTCAGCTGATTATAGCACCTGCAAACAGGTACAGGCACCTGGGGTTTAATCCCTGGACCTGTCCTGCCTGCCCCACCCCTGGGTCACACTGAGATGGCAATTGAGACTGGACATGGTGGTACCCGCCTGTAATCTTAGCACTTGGGAGGCTGTAAACAGGAGAATCACTATGAGTCTGATCTAGCAGTGAGACCCTGAACACCCCATAGACCCCTAAAGTACAGGAAAAAAAAAAAAAACAAGGAAGCACAGAGAATTTAAACTTATCTCCTAATGTCATGTATCACACAGTTGGTAAGTGACAAAAACAAGAGCAAAACACAAGCCATCTGGCCCTGCACCTAGGCCTTGAATTGCCCCATGTTGCCTTTCTAGGTGACAGGATGAGATAGTCAAGTCTAGAGTGTGGCCTTGATCCACAAATCCTAAGCCAGAACCAGGGAGTCAGTTGAAAGACACACA
Organism: Ctenomys sociabilis; assembly: GCA_004027165.1. NCBI lineage: Eukaryota > Metazoa > Chordata > Mammalia > Rodentia > Ctenomyidae > Ctenomys > Ctenomys sociabilis. The sequence continues at coordinate 5,855 of PVKA01021149.1, read as the reverse complement.
GCTTCTGGTGACCTGGGAGGAGGAGCCCTGCAAGCCCCCTCAACACTGGCCATGACCAGGCGGCCCTCCATGCCCTATACATCAGCTCTCAGGCAGTCACAGTCTAAAATTGCTGGCCATGTTCACATTTGCAGCCAACATGCAGAGAAGTTGCTAGAGTACTTTATTCTCTGTGTTAGAGCATGACCTTCTCATCATAGCAGTTCTATGATGTAGCATTTCAGAATTCTCAAAAGGTCCTAATTCTTATATGTTAATTAGTCTTTGCAACATGGTACTTGAAGCTGCACAAGCAGAAAGAAGGAAGCACCAAACACTGATCAACATTGTGCAAGATTTGCCCCCATGGTTTCATGCTTCCAGTCATGGGTGTCCTCTCTCTGCAGTCTGATTCCTTGTCCAGCTATTCCTCTAAGACCATGCCTGCATGGTTGCCAGCAACCTCTTTCTTAACCCAGCAGCTATCTCTTCTTGGTCTGCAACCTATCACCTCCCCGGAACACTAGACCAAGGCTAAACAACACCTCACCTGAACAACGCAGCACTCCAGGGACACAGAGCCCTCAGTGCACCTGCTTCTGTGGATGGCTCTCCTGGCCTCTAGGCAGCTTCCTTTCTGTCTGCTGTACATTGCATTCTTGTTTTTTCTAAATTTCCACTGCTGAGTTTTAACTTCCTCCTCTTGACCCCAGCTCTGGCTGCCCCTCCAAGTTCTGCTCTCTGCACTGCCCTTTCACTTTATTTTTGCCCACAGCCTCCACTTCAGCAATACCCAAGCCACATGCCTAGAATTCCCTATACCAGAGATCTTCCTTACAATCTCTAAGCCTGTATTCCCAATTACACTAAGAGCTCTGTTCAGGACCCTAGTTTCCAAGTCCTACATCTTGATCATTATCTGCATGCTCTCTTTCTGGTTAGCGACATTCACTCTATGCTCTGCTCACCAAGCCCTGCCCTCATCATTCTTTCAAGGACTCTGAAGAAGCCGCTCCCTTCTCTAAATTTCCACATCATTTTACTTCTACATCTGGAGCAACTGGCAAGATAAGTTCTAGTTGCTGGTCTGAGGATCTTCCCTCTCCTTCCTCATAGTGGGCTCCCTGTGGACAGGGTCTTATCCTCCTGGGGAGAGTTAGAGTAGCTCTCTTGTCCTTCTACTCACTTGGATGCTCTCTGATGATTAATTTTCTGTAGATCTGACTTCACTGTGGAGTCTGCAAATCTATTAAAGACAAGATACAGTCTACATACTTTTGTCTGGATAATCATATTTACTTTTAATAGCAGGTATATAAAAAGCCCTCTTGAATTAGATGATTGCAGGGTTTTTTTTATTTGTTACAAATATATGTAGTTAGTACAGGATCTCACTATGAAGCTCAGACTTCTAGTGATCCTCTTATTTTCAGCCTTCCTAGTGCTGGAATTATAGGTGTGTGTCTCCACACCTGTCCTCAGTGACTGGCCCAGTGTGCCCAGGGACAGGGCCGGTGCAGTCTATGGTGCTGGGGATCAAATCCCAGCCCCTGCACTTGTCTAAGCAGGTGCTTAGTTGGCTGAGCTATCTTGCCAGACCTCTGGATTTTTTTTTAACCATCTGCTCTGAATTAAATGTTGTTCCCACCCCCAATTGACATGTTGAAGTCTTAACTCACCACAGCACCTCAGAATGTGACTATGTGTGGAAAAAAATGTCTTTGAGGGGGTGGATAAGGTAAAAGGAGGTCACTGACTAGCCCTAATTCTATGTGACTGGTGTCCTTATTGGAAGCAGATGCAAGAACACAGATAACGCAGTCTGAGAAGGCAGTAGAGTGGTGAGACAGTGTCTCCAAGGGATCACAGAAGAAGCCAACTTGCTGATGCCTTGAACTTGTCTTCTAGCCTCCAGAATGGCAAGGAAATAATTTCTGCTGCTTAAGTCACTCATTTAGTGAAATTTGTTGTTATGGCAAAGCTAGCAAAATAATATGGTATATAAATGTTACATTACTAGTCTTAGAGACAAGGAACAATGTGCACTTTGGACTTTTAATATTTTTTGAGCCCTATTTGTAGAAATGGGTCAAAATTAGGCAATGGGTTAAATGGATAGGATAATTAGCTACCTAACTGTAAGTCAAGAGGGAAATTTATCAGTCACAATTGACACCAGATTAAGATGATTCCCCTGTTATATCTTATTTTCCTTCTTCAGGTTCATCCTTTTTCTCATCCTTCTTCTTTATACTCCTTTTTATCTTCATCTTTGTACTCATTTTGCAAAAGATGAGCAGGGATCTGTAATTTAAGTCATAATGCAGATCATATTGACTGTAGGGCAAACTGTATATTAGGATTATGAAAAAACAGCAACTTGATAATAAAGGAGATAGGAATGCCATGTTCAATTTCTGCCCAAAGAGGTTATGCATGTATAACAGAGGCCAGAGAGTGAATTATCACTTGGGCTTAACAAAAGAACTGTCCAGGTGTGTACAGGAACACTCTTTTGAACTGCTCTTGCTGTTAACAATCTGGTTTCATACACCCAGATGATTAGATGTCATAGACATCAGAAGAAGGTCAATAAAATTCAAGCTTTAAACTTTGACAATAATTTGAGCTGAATAATAGTTGAATTTCAGAACTGAGATGTCATGGTGAGAGCCATTGAAGAGGAATAATTATCCTATAACACAGTTGCTGTCTTGCCGAACTCATTGTAATATCCCTTACGCCATTTCCAATGCACAAGCACAGATCATATTTATCACACCTGACAACAGTACTTATATATTATTTTATATATTTACATTCATAGCCAAATAAATTATAAAATATATTTAAATGTACACTTAATACAGCTAACAGAAATATGCTATAGGCAATTTAGTTAGAAAAAAATTACATATTTTGAGAAAAAATACTTACGTGCCATTTGAGTATTCCCTAGAGCCAACTGTGGAGAGATGTTAGCAATATTTTTTTTCAGTTTAACATACAGGACAATATTTTCATCTTATTTCTTTTGGATAATACCGTATGTTTTTCTTCTTAATCCATAGCAACAACGTGGAGCACTTTGTTAATGAAAATTGCATGCTACTTAATAGTTGTGTTCTAATAAATATAAGCTAAAAGGTGTTAAAATGCTAGAGATAAGTTTGAACAAAGAAATTTAGCTACAGCCAAACAGTGACAAATAATGATAATTTCTTCTATGCTAAATGCAGTACATAATTTTAGGGAAATTTTCAGAAGGTTGAGACTGGGTAGAGAATGGCAATCTTATTACCAAGAGAACAAACTTTTTCAAATGATACCAACAGATGAAGGGCAGAGAGATGGGATAAGATTAAGAATCAATGAGTAGAATCTTATGCATGAAGATCTCTCTCCCCCTTCATTATTGAAATAAGTATAAAATAAAAGTTTTGAAAAATCTTTAACCAACTGTAAAAACAAAGCATGGGTGTCAACTACATGACAGGGATGTGAAGAAGTCTCTGCAAACTGAAGTTAATGCTAAAGTTCATGCACTGCTGCACTGTTTGATAACAAAATACTAGCAGAGAGCCCTTAGGGTTTTCGTTTCTTTGGTGAGACCCAAAGACACACTTCACATCTGCTGTCTTATGGCAAACAGATGCCAATCACAATGAAATGGGCCTGGGTTTTCTGTCTGGGTTTTCTGCCTGGTGGGGAACCTCCCACAGCATAGAGAAGGGATTGACTACTCCTCTGTTAAGGCTACTTGAGCTGTGACACATTATAATTTATTTTTTATTAGATTTTTCCTTCATCTATGTTAGGGCTTAAAGACACAAATAGCAGCACAAATCTGACTCAAGCCAACCTTCCTTCTACTTGGCTGAAAACTGATATCACGTTGAGCATTATTGATTGGGAAAAAAATCTGAAAATTTTTACAATCTGGAATTTGTTAAGATCTGTCATAACACAACAGATGAAAAATTCCATAGGTGACTTCACTTAACAAATGGGCATCAAAAATCATGTGCACCAAAAATATTGTATAAAATCATCTTCAGGCTAAGTGTGGGAAATTACAAGAACCATGAGTTAATTTTATGTTTAGACTTTGGTCCTATTCCTAAGCTAGGTGGTTATATGCACATAAACATTCTGAAACCCAAAATATTTAACATTGAAGCTTCTTATTTGAAGTATTTAGTTACTTGACTTTTATATTGTCAATGTGTACATGTTCCATTCCTTAAGAGAGAGAAAAGAAGGATGAAAGAAGCAAGATTTATAATAAATATAAACAAAGCAAAGAGCAAGTCATTCCTGAAACACGAGAACAGTGGCCTTTAATAGAAATGTATTTACTACAATAAATAGAAGATATGCATCGCCAAAAAAACTATAGAAGTTTCTGCAACCATGGTGACACTGAAAAAAAAATTACATAAACTATGGGGGATTATCTGTAACAGAGAATCAAATTGAACAAATTAAAAATTCAGTGGAATCAGTTAAGAGCTGAGCATCACATTTCATAAAATTAGTGGATTTCACAATAAGAATGTGTGAGCATCTCCAGAAAATCAAAGAAAAAGATTTGGAGATGAAAGCAAGATCAATCATGGAAGACCGAGGGCCAGGGACATAGCTCAGTGGAATGAGTGCTTCCCTGGAAAGCCATCAATTATGTGTATGATAAGTAAACCAATTAGATAATAGAAGAATAAAAAAGCCACAAGAAAGGATGATGAAAAGAAGCAAACAGAAGACTGATGTTAGTGGAATGTTAATAAAGTGAACAATGAGCCAGTAAGTGAAAAAGAAAAGACTATAGGTTAAGTTAAATCACAGTCTAACAATAGGCTGCTTAAAGAAACACAGCAGTAAGATGCCCTCCAAAGCTAAAATATACAAGACTGGCAAAGGCATATCCAGCTGAAAAAACCCTCATTGTAGCAATATGCATTATACGTTGCAAATTTCTAGGGTTTTTTGTTTTGTTTTGTTTTGTTTTTGGTGGAACAGGGGATTGAACTCAGGCCCTTGTGCTTGCCAGGGAAGTGCTTATTCTACTGAGCCAGCTCCTGGCCCTGTGAATTTCCAAGGTAAAAGTGACATTAAATGGGAAAAAGGAGGAAGGACATTGTAAATATTTCTAGGAGGTTCGATAACAAAGATTTCATGTGATAAATAATATAGCATCAACGTTTGTACAAGTGCTGACATCTTGAAAGAGAAATGAGCAGAAGTCCAGCCACCAGAGGACACCACATGCCTGCATCCCATTGTTAATGCCCTTGACACTGAGCTCCAGGATGTGTTGCAGGCACTGCCCTGAGCAGCTTCTTCCCAGCACGAGAAAAGACTCGGTTCCCATTTGGCACCAGTAATTCTCTTCGGAGTCACTAGTCTCACATAAAGACCCCGAAGTGCCCTTTTTTGCTTGTTGTGACATGGATGGGGCATCCATTCTCCACTCTGGACTGTGGTTAACCCAAAGAATAGGATATAATGCTTGCAAAGGTAGACACTTAGCCATTAAGAGTATGAAGCAACACTTCTGTCATCTTGGTTAAAAATGAAATAAGCTCATCCATTTTCATAGCAAGGAGATCTAAGCCCAGTACATTACAGGGCAATGCATCTGAATAGCAGGTGCCATAATATACTGAAATAATTTCATTTTGGTGGGAAAGGTAAAGCTCGTAGGTTCCCAGAATTTGAGCTTCTAGGGAGCTCAGTCTTCAAGTGTCTTTTTGCCTATCTCTCTCTGTGTCTCCATCTGTCTCCATCTCCATGTCCATCTGCCTCTATCTATCTCTGTCTCTGTCTCTGTCTCTCTGCCTCTCTCTCCCTCTCTCTCTCTTTCTCTCCCTCCTCTC